>OX401406.1:17916142-18176142 GCA_947846245.1 Cerastoderma edule
CGGTACATGACGTCATACCAGAGGCGGACAATACGCATTTCTCACCAGTGGAACAGCTGCATTGACTGTACTTCTGAAAGGTAACTAGACACATTGGTACCGTTTTAATGAACATAAACATCTTACGCTTAAAATTTGCGTGAGTTCATGACAAAATTTCCTCTTATTTCAATGTTGGCAAAAAGCAATATTGCATTCTGACACCTCATTGGAATCGTCTCTCTGAGACGCTTCCAATGATGTGTCACGTGACGATTTTGTGTTTTCAGACACTTTCCATGTTTCTCACTGTTGACTTACTCAAATATTCTCCTTGTGTCCATTAGTAAAACGGTACCCTGGCTACCCTTTTGCTGAAAGAACTAAGGAAAATATTAACATATGTCGATAATCTGATACTGATTGTCATGGATAGTATCTTAAATGGAAATACAGTGCTGTCATGTGATAAGTTATTAGAAGCGTCTCGGAGAGACTACTTTGATAATACAGTATGTTGCTGTCCGATATTGTTTAGCCAAATAAAGAAATAAGAGGGAACTCTGATTTGAACTGTCGCAAATTTTAAGTAAAAATTGTTTAGTACAACGGTACCCTGTTCACGAAACACACCCATTTTAAGAATGCCTTTGTTATTTTCCTCTTCAAATAGGATGTTCTTTCTCTAAAACATGAATAAAGCGTTACTTAACTGAGATTCTTTAAATCTGTGGATGGTGTTTTGTAAAGTACATAAGTAAAATATGAGAGTGAAACACTCTGGGGGCACCGTTCTCGCCAAACAAAAGACTTTTGAGGGGAATATGACAGGCAATGTACCATTCGGACAACGTGTCTTGTTTTCAGTTTGTTGTGATGACGGATATACAATCTATCATTTATAATGTATTTAACAATGGCGCAACCATGTGGATTCAGCCACGTACTCGCGTATAGGCAGCTACGTGCCTGGATGTGGCCATATGCATTCCAAACACCAATGCAAACACTGTGAACAATTGAATATTAGTCTGGTTCCAATCGTTCTGTAATAAATTAATACGATAGGTAATCCAGACTTAATTGAACGTCCACAACGCTAATAGACATACAAGAGGGATCATCTACATTAATAAAGTTTACCTGAGGGGTGTCAACTTTCTGGAAGTGCACATATCCCGGTATCAAATCTCGCCATGTCACGCTATCACCGAGACCCATGTTGAGTTCACAAAGCAGCTTCCTCCTAACGTAGTTTGTTGATGTACACTCCTTCCTTGAGTCGCACTCGTCAATGCACTGTCCGAAACTGACGCCGTAAATATTCGTCAGTCTCCGTCCATTTGCTGTACGTGAACTGAAAACCGTTCGAGCTTGTGTACCTGTTTTGACAACAATCATTGAACACAGCAATACAATCCGTATCCGGTCAAGGTTATACATTATTGCTGTATTAGTAGACTTGATCGCAACTGTTTGAAACAAAGTGTACACAGATACAAAGCGGCAGCTTATCCGTTAATTTCACAAAGACAATCGTCGGTATTATAAGAGAGAATAAAGGATTGACAATCTGTATGTTCCTGACCTGATTTCCTAGACTGACCTGAGCGAAGACGTTCGCATAATGAAAATAAAATGTAGCTCTTAACTGTTTCCTTTGTCGTTAACTTTGGAATGCTAATCTCCCAACACATCCTCGATAATCAATTAATGTTCATGAATAATAATTTACGAATCTTAACATGACCAGTAGACCGAACAGTGTTACAGCAATAATGCTTGCGTGGGCTTCATATCATATTGGTCACATGGTCTATTGGGTGTCGGTCACGTGATACTACCACTGTTCATGCAAATCGTTTAATTTTAATAATGTATGTGTTGACGATATGTGACTCTTTTTTATCCCATCGCCTGGTGGATTAATCCTTTCCCAAAGGACACATTTTCGACTGTCCCAAATTGAAAGAGTTTGCATGCGACATTACAAAATGTGATGAAATTGAAAAATACTCTTCAGATAGAGCAGAAAACCTTGTGGGTAAAGGAGAAATTGCTCTTAGCGAGCAATTTCTCCTTTACCCACAATGTTTTCCAAAGTCGTCTGCAAGAAAGTGGTAAAATGTCGTCATTGTTTGGGAAAGGGTCAAACGCTTTAGTAGACATGATATATGCTGCGATTGTGGACCTATCCGCTTGTTCCTACCCCTTAGAATGCTTGGTAATTTTCTAAAAATAGATTTTTGTGTCGTCAGCTTTTCAAAACCTTCAGTATCTGTTTAGTTTTGATGAGATACGATACTCTTCGTTTCTTATAGAGCAGAACAGAAAAAATGTTAATTAGAACCTAAGCATATAGACTCATTGTTCTTAAACGCACAATTAACTGTATAACTATGAAAATACAAGCATTGCCATTTCGTATGTATACATTGTTTTAACTAACAATAAGCAATGCCCTGAAAAAGACAATATGATAACAAAAAAGCGCATACGTTGATTCGCTGTGTTTTCCCCGACATGGGCATATATATAACATGTACCATCATTGCCTTATTAAGCAGAAAATTACAGTGTAGATTAATCTGGCTGCGTCTATGTCAATAATCAAGGTGTCTTATTACACGGTAGAGCATTGCCCATTGGTATGCTGGTGTCGTTTAATAGGTTCCCATTCCAGCGGTTTTTATCATACTTGAATCTTACTGGAATTATCATATCTGTTTTTAGTAAATATGCTGCTAGCCGTTGAACCATCTTAATTTGATGGATCAGGGTCCTGTGGTAATGGAACACAGGGGTCTATGCATGTTATCCTGGTGTCAGTATTTTGTAATTTATAATGATGGTATTATATTACATATGAATTGCTGATCCAAAGATAACCATAAATCCTTGTGGTTACAGATTGTCCAACAGTTTTCTAAATTTGAACGAACCAGGGAGATGTAAGCGCTGCTGGTCTTGGTACATTCTGATATGCTTTGTAGATTACGGCGCAGACAGTTAATCAATGTATTTACTTTCTTAGTCATTATAAGTCTTCTATGAAAGATTTGAATTGAAGTTTATGCCGAGATACTCCAATTGATGCAACCTCACCGGCCAAGTTTATGCCGATCAGTATATTTATTGTTGGTTTGGATAGAAGTTATTGCCCTTGTTACAGAAACAAACCTGCATTTTCTGAGGGTGGATCTTCATGCTCCATATAGATTCCTATCTGGCTGCTGCATAAAGGTCTCCTCCTAAGAGTTTTCAATCATGATCGGATCGGACCTGGCGGTAGTCCGAATAATCCAGACGTATATGTTTTATTTTACACAGTTACAGCTCGGGTCATCCGAGTTAACCTGGATAACACAGTCATATTCGAAGATGTAAACTTTCGACAATAATCAGTATGGTTGGACGACATATCATTTGTGAACATTTAGGCACGCTGTTGGTACCATATACGTAACGAACATTGTGAGACAGTGCTTACGAATGGAACCTCCTAGGAGTGCTGACAATGAACCAATACCTTGTAAGTTCGAGCAGTGGCGTCAGAGACAAGGGTAACGTGTGTTATCTATTTCACTAATGGCGCTGAACGACGCGAACTTAAATTCCTACAATTTTAATTTCCATCAATTCCGTAATGTTGTATTTTTCTTAACCAATTACCAAACAATAACGACATTTGACCGGTTTGTTGCAGACGACCCTGGAAAACGTTGTGGTAAAAGGAGACATAACTCTAATGAGAATATTGTTTTTCATCACATTTTAAATTGGCGTCTGCAAACTCTTTCAATTTTGGACAGTGGAAAATTTGGTGTTTGGTAAAGGGTTAAGAGCTGTCGGTGCAAAGATTATAGTAATTGGGATCTTTATGTACAATAGGCCCCTCTCAAATTGTATGCATGCCAGACATTCCATTACCAGAACGAGGCTAGGTGAGCAAACACACTGATCCTACTGACCAGTGAATAATGGCTACATTCAAGTGTAGCGCTAAGCATTACTGTGTTCCCGACTATGTTTCTGATGATAAATATGATCAGAAGGTCAGTTTTCATAAAATTGGCAAAAACGGAATAAATACGAAAACAATGGATTATAAAGATAAGAAGAGACGAAGGACCCTTTTTAAGGCAAGACTCTTTATTGCTTTACAGTTATAAGGAGTATTCCTTGCACATTTATAACAGAAACAATTAGCAGAAAGTTTGTTTATAAAGCAGATAATTAATATGTGCTGTGTTTTTAATGTAAATACTTAATGACCATATATATATATATATATATCAAAGTCATGATTAAAACCTGGTATTACACTTCTTGAAATACAGATCAATTGCTTGTTATCGCAATACCGTATTTATCCCAATTACACTTTCAGATAAAAGACTTCTGTTGTATGCTCAAACCACTTTGAGAAGCAAGATTATGGATGGACACCTCTTAGAAAGACACTTTACCCATTACCAAACAATGACGACATTGAACCACTTTGTTGCAGACGACCCTGGAACACATTGTGGGAAAAGGAGAAATTGCTCACTGCGAGCAATTTCTCCTTTTCACACAAGGTTTTCTGCTCTATCTGAAGTATATTTTTCAATTTCATCACATTTTGAAATGCTTTCTGCCAACTCTTTCAATTTGAGACAGTCAAAAATGTGTTGTTTGGGAAAGGGTTAAGCCAGGAACTGTACCCTCTGTTTTCAACTGGATTCCCCCAAAAGAACCTAGAAGACTCCTGAAGAGGAGTCTGTTAGCCCCAACTCTAGAGTTAGTTCAGCAATCAGCAAACAGGTTAGTTTCGTCTTATAATGTAGCTTTGTATTCACATATATGGCAATAGTTACAAGAACACAGCCGGTAAAGAGATGCGACATTGAAATTCATTTAAAAAACAAAAAATAACTTGTTATATACAGTTCTCCAAAACATTTTTATCATTTTCATTTGCAGAGATGTTGAGTCTACAGAAACAGAATGCGTTATGACAGCCCAGACTCCAGAGCCTATGGAAACAGACAAAACAGAAGAAGTAAATTATAAAGAACTTTATGAACAAAAGCAGAAGGGATGCGAAAGCCTAAAACAACAAATTGCTTTTGACAGATTTCGATTAACAAGATTTTCAAAAGACAACAATTTAATCAGTTTTTATACAGGTTTCAATTCATATCATACATTCATTGCATTTTTTCAATTGCATCAAGCCAACTGCTCAAAATATGCAAAGTGCATATTATAAAAGTATATTTTTAGTTTGAGAATCTGTATGTTTTGCAGAATGCCCACTAACAGTTAAGTCTTGCACTGCCTTCCCATGTATTTTTGGTCACGTAGTTCATGCCATGTTTGGGGCTGTGAGGTTTTTGCAATGTCCTCTGGCAGAGCTTTTACATGTAGCATTTTAAATTTGGCTTTCTGATACAAAATCCCATGACATGCCTTCATGCTCCCGTCAGTCCTATAGGACAGGTGCATGAGGCCAACAACACATCTGGACTTTCCACCGAAATGAATTGAACCTGGAAATACAGTAAACAGTAACAAGAGTTATGATAATTAAAAACATAAATGACAACAAAGATAATAAGACATTGTAGATGCGTACATGTTAAGAATTTCTATGTAGGCGTTATATATGGCTGACAATGCATTTTGGCATACTGCATGTAGAAGCTGTTTGGATCAAGATTATGCAAAAGTAGAACTGTAATTATGTATTAAGTAAATTTATAATTGATATATATGGTTGTAATTAGTATCATTTGTTTTAATTGTTGCATCAAATTTAGCCAATATGTTATTAAATTCACTTGCAGTCATTCGACTTGGTGTTTCATTCTTTTTCTGTGAATAGTAGCATTTCCCCGTTACAGTTGGCTTGTCCTCAGGCATGTTAACTGAAATGTTTAGAGAATTTCTTTAAGATAAATATGGTAATTCTTGTGTGGGAGAGTCTGCATTCCTTGCTAATTAATTTACAACAAGGTCAGCGTGGGGGTCAGTCAGAGGATGTGAATTGGATACAGATAAGCCCTCATGAACTAACACATAAAGTGTTTAGATTTCGGACAGATAAAAAATTAGGAACACTTTATGGCCCCAGTGGAATCAGTATTCTCACTACAGGTGGTGTTGAAACAAATTACATCACATGAGTAAATTCTGATTGTATTTTAAGATATGTGTTAACTTGAAACCGAAAGTATGTTATGGTAAATATCTAATAGCAATTAAACTGCTTACCTGACAATTCATGGATGTAGTTTTCACTAAAATTATCCTGGTGATTTTTCATGAGATTTTATTTCACATTCATCATAGTAAAGATGGTATTAAATCTACATCCCTGGAACTATAGTCAGCCATGTCTGTAGTGTAAACAACGCGTGTTTGTTCACCGTGCCTCGTTCTGGGAAATCTATTAATATTCATGAGGTTAAATTAAGAAGGGTCTATAGGCCGCCCATGTGCGGAAGGAAACGATCCAGATTAGCATATGGTGCTTTTGAAGGCTGATCTGAAACTCTGGTTATATGTATTGATTTAGCTGTCTATCAATCTCTCATAAGCCGTTTCTGTGGTGGTGTACATTACGGTTTTCTATTTACTACCAAAATTATTTTTGTGAAAGCTGGGATCCTCCTTATCTAATTATAATCTTCATTTGTCTACCGCATCCATTGACCCGAGATCCCAAGCTACCATAGCCTTAGCCTTGGCCTAAAGTGTATGGAAGTGTTGGACATCCTTTTAAATCATTTTTTATTAGTAACTAATACCAAAATGACAAAATTGTTGTTGCGACATGTATAGTCATTTCCTCAATCAATTTTAACGACTTTTTCGATTTCACGTATAAGATCTATTTTTAAAACGAAAGTAAAGTGACGGCATTCTCGCGGGAAACAATATGGCGTCATCCCTATTATTTCAGAGGTGTTTTCATTGGATAAACCCGATGTGTTCAGATTGGGTATACGCACGGGTCCCAGGTCTCCCATTCATATTTTACATTATTTCGCATTATTCTCCCATCCTACAAAGTGGTGCGTTGCTTTAACTGCCAACGTTTTGGCCATACTGCTAGTTGCTGTGTACACACCAAGAGATGTGGAAACTGCGGAGGTGAAGAATGCAACACACGGGACTGCAACAAACCAGCTACTTGTGCAAATTGTAGTGAACATCACCCAGCATCATCATCAAAGTGTGCAGTATTCCACGAAATTGCAAAGAAGCTCAGACTACAGTCAATCCTTTAGTGCCAAGATGAAATTTGTGTTTTTAAACTGTCAGTCTTTCAACACGGCAAGACAAAACTTAGAACACATTGTAGACGAATATGAAGCAGATGTCCTATGCTTAAATGAAACGTGGCAACACGCAAACTGTACCCTCAAATTTAAAAACTGGAGGTCCTTCCTAAGACCAAGAGGAACTGACAGCCATGGTGGAGTAGCAATTTTCTTTAGAGATACAAAAACTTCATATGTTGCAGAAAGATGTCATACATTTGACAGACCAGGATTAGAGGTAGTATCGGCGAAAATAACAAAAAATAAAAACATGACTGTTTATTTGATCGCTGCATACATCCCGCCAAAACAAGGGTGACAGTGGTACAGTGGTAGAGCGTCGGACTACTGTACCGAGGGTCTCGGGTTCGAATCCCCGTTAGGCGAGGTGAGAATTGCCGGGACTAGCCCTCAAACCGGCGCGATTACTGGTGTATTCTCCAGGAAGCAGTCATCGAGAGTGACTCGATGGGCTATTAAGCCTCCTTCACAATCGATGTAAAACAAATTGGAAAACAAACAAAACAAACAGAAATCACAACTGGAACTGCTGAAAGAATCCATTAAGCAATCTGATTTAGACAACGTTATTCTTATGGGAGACTTAAATGGGAAAAGCCAAGAGTGGCACAATTCAAAAATAGATGAACATGGTCAAATTCTAGAAGACCTATTATCAGAATGTAACCTTGTGACCCATAACGATGGACAGCCAACAAGACGCAACAGCAGCAGCGTCATTGATCTCGTCATTACTTCATCCAAGCTGACCACATATGTCAAAACGTGTGACACTTTAACCCATGAAGCAGTTAGATCTGATCATATTGCTTTATTCTGTAACATAGAGATAGACACCTGTACAACACAAACTGCTCCAAGGACATTCAGACCAATAAAAAAGGTTGACTGGAAGACATGGAGAGAAGAAACAGAAGAAAAGTACAAGGAATGGCTGTCTACAAGCCACCGAGAGTTAGAAGAAACTTACACAAGTTTTAGTAAAATTTTGGAAGCATCAAGTGACAAAATCATCCCAGAAAAAACAATTCCCAAGAAGAAAAAAATAAGGCCTTGTTGGTGGAATGAAGACATCTCACTAGCAAAAAAAAACACCTTAATTATTAATCTTTAAAAGAAGAAATACACCAAACAATAAGAACAGCTTAATACTTGCCGAAGACAACTACACCAGGAAGAAAGAGGCAGCGCAAGAAGAATGGTCTGAAAACCTGGTCAAGCAGTTTGACAGGTCAAATAATCCAAGAGAAATGTGGGATTCTTACAAGAAACTTACGAAGAAACCCTCCAAGAGCTCAGTCTTGCCCCTCATAGCTGAAGGATCTCAACCAGTTTTCAAACCAGAAGAGAAGTGTAAAATCCTACAAGAACGCTTCTTCGAGGGAAATCACCTTAATGGATGTGTTTTTAACGAAGAATGGAAGACAAATGTAGAACAAGAAATTAAAAGAATATCAGAAAAAAAGAACAAGAGATGGGAAAAGATGATGAAGAAGAAGAAAAAGAAGCAATGAACTCTGATATCAGCCTATGAGAAGATGAAGGAGCAATTTCAAGACTAAAGAGAGGGAAAGCCCCAGGACCAGACCAAATCCCGGCAGAGTGCTTTATTCACTCTGGGGATAACCTACGAGAGGCCGAGAGTCTTGTTCAACATCTGCTGGGACCAAGGAAAGTACCCAAGAGAATGGAAAGAAGCATCAGTGAAATTCCTTCGTAAGCCGGGAAAGTCAGACTACTATACGACATCAGCTTATAGACCCATAAGTCTGACGAAAAACAATATGCAAAGTGTAAGAGACTGTGATCCAAGCAAGGTTGAACGGTTTCTTAGAAAGATAGGAATTACTGGACCAAGAACAAGAAGGGTTCCGAAAAAAAAACCCAGATCAACGGTGTATGCAGTTGGAAGACTGGTACAGGAAGTAGTCGAGGGCTTCAACAAAGGAGAACACACAGCAGCCATCTTTGTAGATCTTGCCAGTGCTTTTGACTCTGTGTGGAGAGAAGGCCTATTTTATAAATTGACAAAGCTCGGTGTCACAGGTAGAATGTAGCACTGGGTTAGAGACTTCCTCACAGAGAGAACAGCAAGATGTACAGTGGACGACCACAGTGGGCCAATATTCAGTACAAAGATAGGCCTACCTCAAGGAAGCGTTATCGCCCCGACACTTTTTAACGTCTTCATCGTCGACATGTTCAAAGGAACAGGAAAGAAACATTGCAAATTTGCAATGGAACAACATGGGCTACCTCACCCAAAGAAGAAACTGCAATCGCAGAGGTCTGTCAAAACTTTCAGACAGTTTTGAAGTGGTGTCATACCTGGCGGATGTCGGTAAGCCTCAACAAAACAGAGGCAACATTGTTCACTGCTAAACCAGTAACCATCAAAACAGACTCATTCACAGCCGGAAACAGTATCCTACCCTATAAAGACTTCCCTAGGATCTTGGGTATTACACTGGATAAAAGGATGAGTTTTGATAGACACATTCAACTAGTAGAACGGAGAGCTAGCGGAGCACTCAAGATCATCAGAGAAGTTAAGGGTATTGCCTCTCTGGTTTCAACAAAGAAGTTGATCAACATCTACCAGTTTATGGTGAGATCAATTGTGGAATATGGAGCATTTATCTGGCAGGGAGCAAAAAACAAGACAGCACTAGAGTCAGTTCAAAGAAAAGGTCTATCCTTATGCCTCAATTTACCGCAAAATGCAGGAAAAGAGGCAATGGATGTTGCTACAGGAGTCCTGCCAGTTGATCTTAGATTAGAGGAGATATCAATTCGAGAAGTTGCAAAGATCCAAGCAAAAAGGGTTACACACCCATTGAAACAAAAACTAGAAGAACTGCTCCAGAATGACACATCTCCTGTCCACATTAGCCCACTAGCACTGGCACTCAGCCAGGCAACTAACATAGAAAAAAACACAGGAATCTCGATCAGCACAATAGAACCAGAGATGGACTACGAAGTGGGATGCATATACAGGTATAGAACCAAACCAGAATACTGGAGCCGTCTGGGTTCATCTAAGAACAGAACCTCTGAGCAGGAGAGCCTCGAAAAAGAGACCATTATGGACATCATGATGGAGGCCCCACAAGAATATACATTTGCATTTACGGATGGATCGTGCTTGACTAACCTAGGCCCGACTGGTGCAGGGGCAGTCCAGTATCCTCCAGGAGGTGACGCAATCGAACTGAAAAGAGCGGTCACAAAACATGGTACAATCCTGCTAGCTGAGCTGGTCGCAGTCCTGATGGTTCTAGAAGAAATACTGCAACATCCCCACCTAACACCCGGCAACACAATTCAGATATTCAGCGATAGCCAGACAGTGGTTGGCATCTTGACAATGGGCCGGAAAAACAACGGCCATAGG
This sequence comes from Cerastoderma edule, assembly GCA_947846245.1. NCBI lineage: Eukaryota > Metazoa > Mollusca > Bivalvia > Cardiida > Cardiidae > Cerastoderma > Cerastoderma edule. The sequence goes on from OX401406.1 coordinate 17,926,850, forward strand.
AGTGTGATTGAAGAAATCAAGAAGGCACTTAGGACACTATCTGCAACTACAACAGTGCAACTCCTATGGACACCCGGTCATGCAGGTCTACAGGGCAACGAAGCTGCAGACAGCCTAGCTATAGAAGGCGCAAAAGAAGCTGCAGCAATGCCAGAAGATTCCAGGACAACCACAATCCAAGAAGTGAAAGGAGCAAGTCATAAGTCATGCATAACTGAATGGCAAAAACGGTGGGTGAACGCATCTACCGGTAGGACTTTCTATGAGTTCTTCCCATCAGTCGAGCAAAAGCGACAACTTGACCACCCAGACAAGGAGACATATGGCGTGATCCTGCAGCTACAGACGGGATACTCTATCTTAAATGCACATCGCCACAGGGTTGGCATCAATGTCTCACCACTGTGCGCGTGTGGAATCCTGGAGACTACAGAGCATTTTCTCCTAGAATGCTGCATACACGAAAAACACCGGGAAGAACTCTTGAACTCACTACACAAATCATGTGGAGTTACAGCCCTTGATTACAAGTTACTACTCAGCACAGACGAGCACCCCTGTATACCAGGCTGGAGAGAGACTATTACATCTGAACTGTCCAAATATATCAAAGCAACAGGCAGATTTATGGCAAAACAGCCAGCCAGCGACCAATCTCGATCTGACATCCACAACTAATTCTGAAAAAGTACATGAGAGAGAATTACCTGTGTGAAATTCATACCGAGAGACCAAATTTTTACCAAGAGACACATGTGACGAAGAGTCCGTGGATCGAGGATCGAGGATATTTTTTCTTGAATTCCATATTAGTCTTAAATTGGTCCCATTTATTCATAAACTGTTGCGGTAAATATGTATTTCAACAGACTTTAGAAATATACAAAGTCTTACAAATCAAAGACCTAATATTAGGTCTGTGTACAAATGGACAACATACCAGTTGACGACTTCAGTTAAGCAGAGACATAGATATTAGATATCTTCTCTGATTTGAGACCACACGTACTTTGATTTGACATCACTTATCATTTAAAAAAAAAGGAAATTATCACATAGTTACTTATCCTAATTGTTTGAATCCAAATGACATTTTTCAATGAAAACCCATACGAAAAAAAGATGTGAGTCATACAAGTTGAGCCATAACGTCTTAGAAACCGGAATCAAATATTGAATTTTGTAAACACAGTAAGCGGCATCAATTCAGAAGAAGACATTTGACAAAATGGCAAGCGCTTTGGAGCAGTATGTAAACACTGTTCAGACACTGTCTTCTCAAGGTGAGTGATGAAAAAGCCGCACTATGTATCATTTTAACATTAACCAGAAAAATGTAGCTGTCAAAGTATCGGTTGACGATAGATATTGGATATTGTTTATACAAGTAGTACATTATTCGGATAACATATTCGGATAAATATCTTTTTTTGCGTAATCGATGTTCACATTCAATCATAACCATAATGACAGGATTGTCTTTGACAATAAAATATTGCTTTTTGTTTTGATTATCCCTGTTCTTTTATTCATTTTTCTTTCGATAAGTAAATTCTTAGTGAGTAGTTGTGCCACTGTTGAAAAGAAAAGGAATCATGTGCAAATATGTGTTTGCTAGGCCTACAAGGCTTGAGGCAATCAATAATTATAAAAAAAAAACATGTATTGATCTTAAAGTATCTTTAGATTGTATGTAAATGTGAAATCTTGGTTGAATCTAGTCAAAATGATTTGACGTGAAGATTGGTTTTTATTTTCTGATGGGGCAATTTAACGTCAAAATTTCGAAGGATCCAAAAAGTGTCAGATTTTTCAAAATCTGATTATTAGATTTAAACCACACAAAGGCCATTCAAAGTCAATTGATAAGACGAGATTTAATGAGATTTAGAAATAGATTTATTTACCACCAAGTTATGGCGTCAATAATTATTGCTGTTAAACAATTATAAAAATGCTTAATAGGTTTTTCCCATTTCAGTGCGCATGTGCAAAGAAAATCTATCAGGAGCAAAAAATCATCACCTAGTGTTAATTAAACCATTCTTACAAAGTTAATATGCATAATACATACATGTTAAGTGTGCATATTAATTAAAAAACGGTTAATAAACAACTGTGAGTAAAATAATTTGATAATTCTCAATAACAATGAAAATATTGGTCGGAGATTTTGCCCCATCAGAAAATTTCTCAATGTTTTCCCATCATGCAAATTAGTTTGACTAGGTTGAATCTAGCCCATTGCCATTATGGCAATGACAATGTTGATTATTTGTGTTGTTTTGACATTTAAATGTTTTCCCGTTTTTCAAGAAAGATTGGAAGGGGGTTTTGTTGATGAGATATACATAGATAGCATCATTAACTCAGATAGTAGAGGAGAAGCATCATTAACTCAGATAGTAGAGGAGAAGCATCATTAACTCAGTTAGTAGATGAGAAGCATCATTAACTCAGATAGTAGAGGAGAAGCATCATTTACTCAGATAGTAGAGGAGAAGCATCATTAACTCAGATAGTAGAGGAGAAGCATCATTAACTCAGATAGTAGATGAGAAGCATCATTAACTCAGATAGTAGAGGGGAAGCATCATTAACTCAGATAGTAGAGGAGAAGCATCATTAACTCAGATAGTAGAGGAGAAGCATCATTAACTCAGATAGTAGAGGAGAAGCTTCATTAACTCAGATAGTAGAGGAGAAGCATCATTAACTCAGATAGTAGAGGAGAAGCATCATTAACTCAGATAGTAGAGGAGAAGCATCATTAACTCTTTTCCTATGCTCATATCTTACTGTTACTTAAAAGCAGGATTGTGACATTTGCCAGAAGAAATGGACACCACATACCAATTCAATTAGTGGAAAAGCAAAATATATCCTAGGCTTTCGGAAAAGGACCCTGAACATCAACAGTATGACTTGGAAAGAGAATGGCTACATGTCTCTTGTAAGACCTTCTTTCATGGGTGAAAGTTGTCAGTTTTAAAACTGATTTCTGTTTTATGAAAATTCGAGTTGCATGTAAATATGTTCTGAAGGAACCATCCAAGAATATTAAACCTGTTGATTTTTTAAAAAAGAACTTGTGTTTTAATGTTGTTGTTTTACCCTCCATTAGGGCAATTTCAACACCTTAAAATGGCTTGTTTCAAGAGCTTCCGGTCCCCCCCACAAGGGCTCTGCCCTGGACCCACCGGGGGCCCTGGCGGCCCCCAGCTACAGTTTCAGTTTTTTTATTTTTTAAAACATTCACCCATGTTCTTTTGAATTTGGATGTGCAAGCTTGGGACCCATACCTTTTACAAAGCAATCGCAACCAAGACATGCTTCAGAAGAGAGAAATGAAGTATGTCACAAACAAAAAGCTTTTCAAGAAATCCTCTGTGACAAACATGCAAAGGACTGTCAACATGAAAGAATTTAACCTCTATGTTCCAGAGGACTTTTGACAAACATTGTGGGAAAAAGAGAAAATGCTCACAAGGAGCAATTTTCCTTTTCCCACAATGTTTTCTGCCTTAACAGGAGATAATTTTGAAATGTTGGCTGCAAACTCTTTCAATTTGAAAAGTCGAAAATTTGGCATTTGTTAAAGGGTTAAACAACATTATAACATTATCTGGCCATCTGAGATGGTGCTTATCTTTGAAAATACATCCATTTTCACAATCATCCCAATATTTGCAATTAATAGTGCAGGTTTGATATCTGGATGATATCTTTCACATTGAAAAAAATTGATTGTCTTTTTATGTCATTTGAAGGAAATTATTCTAAACTTGGAAAGTGATGCATAAGCTGATTTAAAATACTCTAAAAATCATTTTTAAATGAATCTTGTTCCAGGAAACTTCTCTCAGCTGTGTGACTTCATCAGTAAAAGTGCAGATGTCTTGAGCAAGAATGTAGGTCATCTGGACAATGTCCTTGCAACAATGGATATTCAACAACATTCCCTAGGGGTGCTAGGTATTCTGTAAGTATACTCCTAGAGGTCATCATCTTACTTATAAAGGTTTTATTTTTTCATCAGTTTTTGAAAACGATGTAATGAAAAAAGGAGTAATAGTAATATCTTATGTATCTGGAGCAGAAGACTTGAAAGTAATGTAGACAGAGAAAATTCTTATGAAGTCAGTTTCTCCCGTATTAATCATAAATGATTTTATGTCAGAGGAATTTCTTTTAGCTATATTTGTAACAATTTCATTTGTGATCTCAAAATAATCTTTTGAAGAAAAAGGAGAACATTCTTATGTAGTCTGTTTCTCCCTTTTCAATCATAGGTTAATATATGTCAGAGGATTTTTTTTTCAAATATTTATAACAAATTCATATTTGATCACAAAATATTCTTTCTAAAAGTTGTCAAATGTTGCATGTAACAGATCTTTTATGTAACTCTGATTTGAACTATTCTGATTGAATGTTTTCTCATTAACACAGAGTATTAATTTTCTCATCTCTATGCATACCACTCTCAACCAATTAATTCATATGAGATTTGGCAAAATTTAGAACAAAGAGAAATTACATTTTGTTAAGTATATCTGGGAAAAATCATTGTTACGAAATGACAATTGCTTGTACATTATGTATTGGAACATTTATCATTTTGTTACAGTGATGACTAAAAACTGCCTTAAATGGTTTGTAGATGCATAAAGCTAAGATTGTATGGAGTAAGGAATAAAGATCAATAAACCAAAGATTAGTTAAGAAACATTTTTGTATGCAATTAATATTATTTAATGACGGCTCTCAAACCATGATTCAGTTTTTGCATCAAACTTCTTCTTTTGAAAAGAACATAATTTTAACTTGTAGTATTTCTGTTTTATTTTTAGGTGTGTCAAGTATAGTATGCCCAACATACCAGACTTTGAGACATTGTTTGTTCAAACACAAGAGTTCCTACTGTCATGTAATGGGGAACATGTCCGCTATGCCACAGACAGCTGTAAGTATATTTTCATTTAATGCCATTGTCCCAGATGAATATATTTTCGTTATGATATTGGGAAAAATCTTTGTTACAAAAGTTCTTGACTAAGAGGAGCAAATTATTCTTTTGTCGCAGTGGTTTCTAAATTCTTATGCAGCAATGCTTCTGGATGAGGTATTGTGCAGATAGTCATAGTGGCTAATAGAACCAATTCCCCATTCTGCATTTTGTAATAAAAAAATAATGATTATATAAATCTCTGTTACATATCAGAATCTGACATACTTAGAAAAAGAGCAAGCTGTCATATAAGAAAAATAAAAAAGCCTTTCAATTATGTTTGTCTTGTATACTTGTAAAAGACTAGAAATTTCTGTGACCAATTAGCAAATAGCTCTTTTTTTCAACTTCCAACTTTGGAATCAGCCTTCTTTATTGATAATGTTTTATTTGGTCATTTTGACAGGTGATCCTTATGTCATTTGCTTTAGAATTCTTTGCTCTTTGAGAACTAGTGATCTATTTCTTTTACTGGATGCTAATCTATTAGTAAAATATATTTGTTATCTATGTTTATACATGGGATGATGCTTGGTTTTATCTTTTGCAGATGCTGAATTATGCCATAAGCTAACACATCACCTAGTGGATAGGAAACAGGTATGTCCGTTTGATAGTAACGATATGATTAAACACTGTAGAATAGCTTTATTTTCCAAGAAAGTTTCAATTGATTAGTTTATAAATATGTTTGTTAAATGGCAGATAGATGTCATTAGATCATACAGTAAATATACTCTGAAGATGCTGTAAAGAAATGATTGACCGTCTTCGAATAATTATCCTTTGATTATGTAAGCCTATAGACACAGTCATTAACCATACCTCTGAATGACTTCTGTATGCATTCTTGTGTCACTTATTTAACAACATGTCAATGCTGTATGTATACCAGTATTCTTAATGATTACTGAATTAATGAGCTATCCCTTTTATTCTTTAACAATATAAGTGCCATAATTCACTTTTTTTTCTGAGGAATTATGTTCTTTAATTTACAAAACAACATGATTGTGAAATATTTGCCCCTTTTTTTCTGAAATATTTCACCTTTTTCAAAGGTGAGCGAAAAAGGACTAATGAGATGTGGCATTTTCTCTGTCAGTTGTTGTTATAATTCTAGTTTTGTCTTCTTCTTTCAGTCAATCCGTGGTATCAGTCTACTTATTACAGCTATCAACAAAATACAGTTATATCCTGCCCAGCTGACATCTATACATGCAGACCTTTGTCAGGTGAATATGATAGAGCAACATTTTTAAGGGGTACTTAATGCTTTAGGGGGAAAGGACATTTTGGAAACTGACTTGAATTCTAGCAAACATGTCCTATCATTTAATTTAAACTTTCTGACTTTTATTGACAACACTGACATTTTAAGAACCATCTACATCAGCTCAGATTTTTAAATCAACCAAACTTTATAAGTTATAAAACATTGATAGTTCTGTTACAATGTTAGTCCTTTTCTTAAGTCAGTATGTCATCTGCATTGAGCGTAAAAGATAGAATGGCGTTGTGCTGTTGTATATAGCTAACTATTTTCTTATTTTCAATATGATCAATGTAACTTCCATTTTGTCTCAAAGATGTTTAATGTCATTAACTTTATAGTCATCTATTTAATATAAGGAAAATGAGTAAAAAAAACAAGGTCAAAGGTCAAACGAAAAGGATTATCATCCATGGTTATTTTCATGTTTTTTGTGACATCCTTTCAGTTCATTTTCTAGAACTATGTGATGAGAGGTTTCTCTTTGGGGTTTCAGTTATGCTTGCTGTCAAAAAATATGAAGCCAGCACTTCCATTTATTGATGTAGATATAACAGATATTAGTAAAGAGGTGAGTGAATGCTATTGTGTTTTATGTAGACTTAAACAGTACATTACAGAACCCAGCACATCCTAATATTTCCGCAGCATCCCTACACAATGTTCTCACTATTTCACTGAGACCCTTTACACATGAACAATGTTTGTAAGTTATAAAAGTTATGAACAACTCTTGAGGGGCCTCCAGACCTTTTGGTTATAGTATAGAACTTGCAATCATGTGACCCCGCTCACAATGGGTTCATATCCAAGTGATGGCATTTGGATTTTTATGAGAGGCAGCCTCTTGACTGACGTACAGAAAGCTGATGGTGGTTGTAGGCATCTTGGCATTCCCTTGTGGCAGGGCAATCAAGTTTGGGGTCGTCCTCCATTGTCATGAGGCAGGCAATGGAACAAAACTGAAATAAAATTGATGTGATGTAAGAAATGAAAAAAAGGAAGAAAATCAAATATAAATGAAAATAGAAACAATGCTGGTCAGATGAGCTTCTTTTCACTTTGGAAAGGGACTTTTGTCATGCTTGTTTACAATGTTTCGTTTCAGTTTGTAGGCTAAGATGTTGTGTTAAATAATCTGCTAATGATCTAACTCTGTTGAAAGCTTGCATATGTATGCTTCCTGGATCCAAAGCAGCTCTAACCTTTTTAACTAGTTTAAACCTGGTAACTAGTTTAGCTATGGATTTACTTTTTCATTTGCCCACAATTTCGTGTTGGAAATCTATATGTATCCTGTCTACTTGTTGAATGAACCTTCCAGGACTCCAGTTAACAATCTTTAATTCACCAGGCTCACTTCCAGCCTCTCTGCCATCAAGCTCACCATGAAACAGATATGTCGGAAAAAGTCTATATGATGATGATACTCATCTAACTTTTATATAAATGATGCACAATAATGATCAGCTTTGTTGAAGTGGTGATACACATTATCTGTAGGCATTTAGAATTTTAATTATGTAGCTACAATTCTTGAAAGAGGTATATTTGTGACCCCGAGATAGAGGATGTGCCAAACAATTTCTTTATGATATTGTATATTTCAGGGTGGTCATTATGATGCCAAAGATTTCTTACTATACTATTATTACGGAGGAATGATCTACACTGCACTTAAGAATTACGACAGAGCCTTATATTTCCTCGAGATAGTAAGTTAAGTCTAACTTGTGTTAAGCAGCCACCCTTTTAAGCAGCCAACCTGTCTTAAACAGTCACTACAGAAAGTCCCATTGTTATATTTATAGGGAAAATAAATTTGTATTAAGCAGCCAACCTGTTTTAAACAGCCAATTTACTCTGTCCCATAGGCTGGCCTCTTAACACAAGTTTGACTGTACTTATTATTAGTAAAGAAACTTTGGAAAGATTTGTCCACTGTAACCTTAATGGTCTCTGCAGATAAGTATGACCAATTGCCTTGATACAAATGGAGTATATTTCTTGACACATATATCTTTGTTCTATACACATGTATGCTAATTACCTTTGAAAACATGATCTAGTCACAATAATCTTTTATTTTGTTTTATTGATAACTTAGGAAATTTTGTATTTCATTTTATTTTGATTTGCTGACTTAACTCCAACTGGAGTATATTTCTTGAAACATATTGTTTGTCCTACCCACACATGTACCTTGCTTTTGAAAGCACAAATAAATGGCAAACATTTTCATTTCTTTTTATTTTCTTCCACGGATAAATATGAGAAAGTTTGTGTGTGTTTCTAGATAAATGCTACTAATTTAAGTGTAATTACCCAGTAAACTTCAACTTTAAAAACTGTGCAATCCTCTTGAAATAATTTCAAAGTAATTACGATCTGCATTATGATTTATGATTAACATTCGTTTGCGTTTTTCTACTGCAGGCAATTACCACACCTAGTATGGCAGTCAGTCACATAATGTTGGAGGCCTACAAAAAGTATATACTGGTAGCATTGATTCTTCATGGAAAGGTGGGTAGTAACTGCTGTTAATCACACTCAATATTAGCAAGTCTTTGCATAACAGTGTATTGTCATATGATAGGCATTGAAGAATAGTCATTGGAATCAAAATTAGATTATTTTTAATTCTTTTAAGTGTGTTTGCAGTAAATTAACACATATTTGAATCAAAAAGCCTGACATTGCCTTTGAGATCTAGGGTAAGTAAATTGCACATTCTTAGAAAAATTGACACTTGCTGAATTAATTTTATGCTTTCAATTGTACAAACAAAAACTGAAATTTTTCATGGATATTTAATTTTGACTTTCAAATTTTCTCTTCTGTGATAAAGCACCTATGAATAGTGTAAGCAATAAAAGGTCTAGTTCTTTTGTATGGTTAAAATATTTATTGGTTTAAAGTTATCATTCCTTTGACATCTATGGGAAAAGCAACAGCATACTTATCAGTTTTGATATGAGGTGAAACCATTTCGTTTTTCCGTTTATTTCAGCTACCTACTCTTCCAAAATACACATCCCAGGTTGTTGCCAGATACATAAAGGTAGGTAGTCTTTCAGTGTTCTATCATTCACCATGGTTTAATCAAAAGTGAATACACATCCCAGGTTGTTGCCAGATACATAATGGTAGGTCGTCTTTCAGTGTTCTATCATTCACCATGGTTTAATCAAAAGTGAATACACATCCCAGGTTGTTGCCAGATACATAATGGTAGGTCATCTTTCAGTGTTCTATCATTCACCATGGTTTAATCAAAAGTGAATACACTTCCCAGGTTGTTGCCAGATACATAAAGGAAGGTCGTCTTTCAGTGTTCTATCATTCACCATGGTTTAATCAAAAGTGAATACACATCCCAGGTTGTTGCCAGATACATAATGGTAGGTCGTCTTTCAGTGTTCTATCATTCACCATGGTTTAATCAAAAGTGAATACACATCCCAGGTTGTTGCCAGATACATAAAGGTTGGTAGTGTTCTATCATTCACCATGGTTTAATCAAAAGTGAATTATGGGGAAATTAGTTCAATATTAAAAAGCGTATGTTAATTACTGATGCATTAACCATGCTCATTTGCATGTGAATTCCTACACTCATATTTTAGGCCATCAACCAATTTGTTTTGTATTTTTTGTGTATTGGCATGCCATTTTTTTCTGCTGGGAAGAGATTGATTGCTTCTAGGTCATCTCCTCACATCATTCAAACAGCCAGTTCACTTAACAGCTTAAGTGTTGTTGTTTTTTTACTATTTTTTTTCTGCTTTTTGTACCTTCTTTTTACCAACTGCTACAGTAGTCATTAGGTACAGGATTTGCTGCTTGGCTGTTCATTTTTTTTATTGAGACATTTAAATAATGCTGATGAACGCAACCCAAACTACTTCATTGCTTCTAAAAAATATGTGTAATTAACATTAAAATCATTATTCCAAGCATCACAAGCAAGTCCTAATTTTGCAGTCTTCTGTAGTTGGAAACCAAATGAAATAAACATAGTTTTCTGAAGAAAGAAAAAATGTTTTTGTAATGAAATTAGTATTCTGGAATGATTGTAATATTTTTCAACAGTAAACTTTATTGACCTCTTGTACAATTTTCATATTATTGATTTCTGTTAGGGAGAATTATTTTGATGAGATACCCCTCAAAATTTTCTAATTGTGATCACAGCCTATTTCGTTCTAATGGATGATTACAAAATAATTTCTCTCTTTTTCAGCCATTGTGCCAGCCTTACCACGATTTAGTAAATTTTTACGCTACAAATAATCCAGAGGAGGTTAGAAAGACGGTAGAGAAGCATCAGGAAGTGTTCACAAGAGTAAGAATCTTAATATCCTATAATTGTTTGACTGCAATCTTGATATAAACCTGTTAAGACTTGTAATAGAGGGTATCTGAAACAGTTTTGACATATTGTGCTAGTGCAACTTGCTCATAATAAACAACTTCTTTTTGTCATAATGGTTTCATCCCAATATTAGTCAAGAAAAGTCTGTAGTTTACATTTGGCTGCTGTAACCAACTGTTGTCTTGAATAAAATCTATTTTATATGAAGAAATCAGTTTATTATATAATGATTATTAGTAATTTCTTGTGTTATATGACATTTTTGTGTTTTGTCTCTAAGAAATAAGGTCTTCCCCTAGGACTGCCAAACCCTTTGGGGTCCAACACCTCAATTTCAAAACAACCATTCCCCCAGTACCTAAAATGACACACCTGTGCTAAAAATTTGTCCACAGCATTTTTTATTCATCCTCCAACTATTTTACTTTTTAATGACATTGTTTGATGTAATTGATTTTGCTAAAAAACTTTATATCTTGTCTTTGAATTCCAAAATATACCTTAAAACTTGCCAATTTTGGATACATATTAAAAAGAAATCAATATGGGAAAGGAGTACTCATGCTGCAATACCCACTCCACCCTCATCAAGCAACTAAATGCCTGAAAAATCCTTGGGAAGACCCGAGTCTACGTATACTTTCTATTGGTGACAGTTGCCCTGGGGTAGAAAAATTAACTATTTGCCTCAAAATGCATGGGATTTGGGTATTAACCATTGGTTCAAACCAAATAAGTTTATACGCACAAAATAAAAAGCTATGCTTTATCTTTTGGACATTAAAAGACTTTGGTAAAATCACTTACAATAAAGGGTGATAATCAAACAAAATTAAGAATGTCTCTTACTGGTGTCTTAATGACGTTTTCTATGCAAACCTACTTCTTGCAAAAAACTAAAATAAAAGCCATTATGTTTTTTTGAGTGTACATGCATTTTTTGTTTCTCTTTCAGGAAAACAATATGGGGCTTGTTAAACAGTGTCTTACTTCAATGTACAAAAAGAACATTCAGCGTCTCACAAAGGTATAATAATTAGTTCATGTGTAATGCTAGGGGTTTAATGCAAGACTAAAACATGTCCTTCATTTTTGTCTTGCATCGGGCTGATGATGCATCAATGCTTTGTGCTGTCAGTCATTGTGATGTTTTGACTGGTTTGGACCTTTTCCTTCACCACTAAGCCAGTCAATTAATCAGAAAATATGAATGGAATCTTGTTATATTGGAAACTCTGGAAACTGAAATATCCTTCTTACATTTCATTAGATACAATATTTACGAAATTCTTTTGCTTATGCTTTTGCCTTTTAAACAATGAACAATTGACACTTCAACCTTACAATTAGATATTAGATTTCCAGCACATTATAGATGGTTGTATTATATTGCAGACATTCTTGACACTATCCCTCACAGACATGGCAAACAGAGTCAAGTTACCAAGTCCAAAGGAGGCTGAAAGATATGTTCTGCATATGGTAATTGAAATATTCATTAAACCTTATTCTCCTTTTTTCATAGCTTTTGTCTTCACGTAAGCAGGGTTTTCTATGGATAACTTTTCATTTTAAACAACTGCTAGAAACAAAGAAATTACAAATCTATAAAAAAATCAAGGATTAAATGGGGTCCTGGGTGGCCAAGTAATAAAGATGGCAGTCTTGTATTAAATATGTATGAGTTTGCATAAAGAAATATGTCTGTAGGTATAAGTCAATAAAAGATTTATTCTATAAATTCAGGGGTCATTGGTGAGAAGCCTACTGGTATCTCTGGTTTTATGAAAGTGCCCTTAGGCAAGACACTTCAGAGCCCTAAGCCTAATTCTGGTGAATTCAGGAAAGCCGTTACATCACTAAAAAAATGATAACACAAAATTTTACCCCATATGAACAGAAACACGTTTCATCAACAGGTTTGTTTCTTACAAAAACGATTAGTTCACAATTTTCAATTCATTATACATGTATATCTTGAAAATAAAATTCAGTAATCTAAAGATTATCTATCTGTGTTATCAGACTATAAGATATTAACCCTTATAGTGATAGGATGGACTACATGCTTATGCAAACAGGTTAAATCTAAGCCTGTGATCTAACCTGTTTGCTAATCTGAGTATCGTTCCTCATTCAAAATTAAGTAGATATTAAATTATAAGGTTTTGGAAAGCAGGCGATGCCAAAATCTGTCTTAGAAATTTTCCAGCATTCTAAAGGTTAAAGTTCTGATTATAACATGATAAACGTATCAATCATTTCATCCTCACAGATAGAAGACGGTGAAATATACGCTACCTTAAACCAGAAAGATGGGATGGTCAGATTCCATGATAACCCAGAAAGTTATAACAGTGCTAAAATGTTACTACAACTAGATCAAGAGGTAAGACAATGCTTTGTCGGAATTTGATAGAATATTTTAGGGTGAATAAAGGATGAGTTCTTCTTTTATGGATATTTTTTGTCAAGCAAATTGTTTCTTATCAAACTGTCAGTTGATCATTTTTGATACAATTACACTTTTGGATAAATTTCTGGTCGGAATGTTTTGAGTAAATCAGGCTGTATTACGGTAGTTAATTTCATCATTTTCCACCGTATTTCGGACAAACAAAAGCAGTCAATTTATCTTGTATTACTACACAAATGATGCACAGTATTATTTCTAGGCTACTGATATATTTTTCACATGAGCACCACTGTTCTATGTTGCTTTGTTTTCTGGAAAAGTAATTTAAATGAAAGGTATTCTCCAAACTGACTTGGGGAATAGCAATGGTTCTACCCAACTTGACCAGCCCTAATGGGTAATCATGGTTTTAACTCTGGCCCCTTGTTTAACAAATGTAGACATTAATTTCCATGCTTTACGACTACTTCTTCGTTGGCAATTGTCATGAGTATATGAGGGAACTGTCCATTTGGTTGAGGTGGCAGTCTTAGATCTTGGAGACGCTTGGTTTGAGCCCTTCTGGTACCTCTGCATTCTTGAGAGTGTCTATGGGCAAGACACCCCAGAGCCCTAGCATTGTACTGGTGAATTCAGGAAAGCTCTAACATAACTGAAACATTATCGACATGATGTACAACCCAATATGTAAGCAAACATATGGGTTAAATGTGATCCTTTTTTGGTATGAAATTTTACTTTTGTTTGTCAAGTTTTTGTATGATTTTGTCTTGTTTTCTTTTATTAGATGCAGAAGTCTATACAGTTGGATGCCAAACTCAAAGAAATGGACAACGAAATAGTGGTAAATCCACAGTATGTACAAAAGGTAGGAAATCTTACATAAACTTTTTTATCAATGGTGAAGTTTATCTTGAACATTAAGTCTAAAACTTTCCACCTATTTTATAGTAATCATTCTGCGTATTTCATATTTGTGTCTTGGGTAACTTGTCTTACATTCTAATGTCCATATATATCTCAACAAAAGATTTAAAGTTTCTCACTGTTTAGTATTTTGTTGCTTGTCCAAATTGATAATAGAATGTGTAAATGATACAATTTATAGTTAGATATGAATGGGAGAACGGAGAAACTTTTGTTTGAAGCATTTCCCGTTTTATCTCAAATTCTCTTCTGAAGATGTATTAAAACAATTTTTTTGATGTTGTGATTAAAGAAACAATTTTGAAAGGAAACAGTTGTTTGTTTAAACTTTTTTATTTTACATCGATTGTGAAACAAGTTCTTACAACTTAGATTAATCACTCTCGATTCTGCTTCCTAGATACATAACCAGTACTCGCGCTGAATGTGGATTAATGAAAGTTCGCAAGGCAGATCCCGCTTTTCACGGGATTCGAACTCACGACCCTCGTGTCCAGAAGCCGACGCTCTACCCCTGGACAACTGTCCTCCACAGGAAACAGTTGTTTCTTACATGCAATTTCTCACTTTTATTTCTATCTAACTCAAATAAATAAGTAACTAGTTACTATCTCCCGACTGACTTATGGAATGCCGATGGTTCTACCCACCTTGACCAGCCCCTATGGGCAGTTGAGTATGGGGTCTTCCTCCATCATTAAGAGTCGGGCATTGCTACATAACTGAAATAATGTTGATGTGATGTAAAACCCATGTATAAAAAAAAAACAAGTTACAAATGTCTGGGTAACTTTAAATTGCTGATTGTTTCAGTCCATTACAATATTTTAATGCTACTGTAGGCTTGACTTTGTAAGTATGCTAAATGTGTGATCATATAATTAATGTGTCATGTTTATTTTCAGAGTACCGGCTCTCATGAAGATGATCTACCTGGGTCTTCCAAGATGTAACAACAATTCATATATTACATGCTGTTAATTGATTTTCACTGTTACAACCAGTACTGCTCCCTCCAGAAAATATGATGAAAATTATCATGATGAAAGGAACAAAGCTCAGGATGAATAATTAAATCTTGATGTAAACTCGGAGTAAAAGTATATGTGAAAACATGTTGAATGATGAACAAATGGATCAGTAGAATTAAACAAATATTCAAATGGATTTTTTTTTTAATAATTTTTTTGTTTTTCTTCTTTTTTAATGACAAAATGTTATTCAAGTCACAATACTTCTGAATGCCTTTAACCCTTATGAACTTGGATATATGGAATCATTGTCATTTGGCCTAATTGTTATACCTACAACTATGTGTTTTGTGCTGTTTCTCTAATACCGATGATTTAAAAAAAAAAAAGAAAAAAATAGAATATCCCTGTAGTAGAAGGGATTGTTACATAAAGAAAACTTGCTCATGGGGGAACTATTTGTTAATTAGAAAATTATTTTTATGTATATTACTCACATTTATGTGTCTTTTGAAGTCACATTGGTAGTTATATGATAGGGCTTGAATGTCAGAGGCATATTATACAAGGAAAGACTTGCATGTACGACATCTCAGTTTAGACTTTGATTACAGTAGTCTATATTTATTATTGGTACTATGTAATAAAATTTATCCTGTCACCAGCCGATGAACGGACCGATAACAGGGTGCCGTATAACATTTGTGATATCGGGCACTAACCATTTATCACACATTCACATGCAAAATAATGATTCATTTATACGTCATGTGTGCATCATTCTCTACTTGTTTTCTGTCTTTTGTTTCCTTTATTTTGTATTTTGTTTTCAGTTTGTTTGTTAATAATACTCCATGGAGGTAACAGGATAAAAAGAATAGATGATTGGTGTCTTTGGTGCCTTCGGCTCACCGGATAATATTCCTAAGCCTTGCCCGATAACACTTCCGATTCACGACACCAACCATCTATTCTCTATATACTATTTTGACCCAAGGATAACAATAGACCCCAGTGACTTTGATTGGACTCCATAGGAATACCATTACTGCTTATTTGGTATCTATCGATTTCTCTGACATATTATGACTTTCAGTTTTTTTTTGTACAGATTTACTTGCTCATCTAACCTAGTTTTGTTATTCGTCTCATCCAATGAAAGTTTAAAAGATTGTTCTCTGTTTACTGATTTTTACTCTAATAAATAAGACATTTTAAATGTGGAAATATTATCATAAGTGCTAGTATTCAAATGTGATCTATAGTGAATTCCCTTTTACTTTGAGGCAAAACATTTGAAAAGTTGGAAACAAATTGCATTGTAAAAGGCTTGAAACTAATGGGTCTTAATTCTTGTGAAATTATTAATGAATAAAATTAATACCTCACAACTGCATTCAGTTTGATTTCCTTTAATAGCCTTTTCCCCCATAAAGGAATGTGTCGTTGATCTCAAAAGCAACTGCAGAGAACAAGAAACGACATACAGAAACTGAACATCATTGATGATATTGGGTATCAGGTTATGCTAGTTATAAATCTCTTTCACTCTTTCATCACAGCAGTATGATAAACATCTTCAGAATAATGTATTCAAAAGTTAGATTGACATGGGCTGCTCTCATAGCTACAATGGAATATATCTTTTATTTGGTGATAGGGCACCACAGTTACTACTTAAGGGAATACAATGTTTCCTTTTATGTTATTCAAAGGCCATGGCCCTTGATCATCTTAGATTGTCTATGTTGTATGTAGGTTAATATCTCTACAGCTAGTATAGAAAATGAATTTAGTATAAAAACAAAGCTTCTCTAATTATGAATAACCTTTTGGTGGTTGTACGTGTAAACCCTAATCTTGTATTGATAAGATAATTAAATTCAAGATTAGTTGTGGACTGGTCCAGAAATAGAGTGTTTGCTTCTGGATATGAGGGCTCTAGGTTAGAATCTCATGAGGAAAAGGATCCACTTGGCAACCTTTCATTAGTTATCAGTTAGTGCAAATACAGGTTATGTATTCAGGAAGCAGAATAGACTGATATTTAAGTTTTAACTTGCTTCTCACTTGATGTTGAATAAAAAAGTCTATACTTATGCAATACTTTAGACTGTATGACTTGCTATAGCATTGCATTGAACTCATTTTTCAACACCCTAATGATGAAAGAGTCACAAAGCTAGAATTATTATTCCAAGCCAAGGTTTACTTTGCTCCATGGTTTCAACTAGTTGATTAGAGAATGTATCATTTTTATACTTTCTGAGAGGATATGATTTTTACCAGTGCCAAAATCCTAATGGAGACTAGGATATTGGCTTGGGATGTATCTTAGAGCCATCTGAAAGTGTTGATCCTCACTTGATGTGGTGTATGAAGCTTGTATATCTAAAACTATTGACGTAAAAGATTAATTTAACTACAAGAGAGCACTTGGAGATTAAGGGAACCATTTTACATCAGCCTGACATTCCACAACTTTCCAAACCTCCTACTAAATGGTTCAGTGCTCTTGCATTGAATGTTTAAACCTTATCGAAAGTCAATTGGTGACTAAAGATGATTATCTTGCCACACTGCGATTGGTAAGGAAAGGACAAAAACAGGAATAAACCTCCTCTGTTTATTCTTCATTTCAATTTTAATAGTTCTATGAAGTCAATACTACATTTTACAAGGAACAATACATTAATCACAATACATTTAAATAATAGTTAAATCTTTGATTAAACAAAAAAGTTGATGTATAAAAGTTATTCCACCAACATTGAAATAATGTAAATTTATCACAATTATGTTCTATAAGAATGAATAATAATCCTTATTTAAGTTATCAGAGATAATTCTAACTATGCGTTCCGCGTCATATACACATAAAAATTGCTGGGGACACATCATTTCAATAGATATGTGTCCAGCCAGAAGCATTCTCATCAGCACATTTAATGTTTACAATGTAGATCTAGTAAACATCTTAAAGCATGTTGTCTCATGCTTCCTTTCTATCAAATCTGCATTGTTTTGAGTCATTTAAGCTACGATTATCATTAATAACAAGTGTTATCCTATTTGACATGATCTTATAGCTTGGAACATTGGTACTTGGACGCATAGTTTTACCCTTGGACACATAGTTTCAAAAAAAGTGTTTCCAAAAGGACACGATAACTTTCATTTCTAAAATTAACACCGAGTTATAGTGCTGGAACCCATTTCATGCTAATGCAAACAGGTTACATCCAGGCAAGCCGCCAAGTAAATTTGTGACTGGCATGTGGTCTAACCCGTTTTCAACTCCAAGAATCTTTTCTCGACAAAATTAAGCATATGTTTAAGGTTTTGGAAATCAGATGACACAAAAATCTATTTTCAGAAAATTACCCAGCATTCTAAGGGTTAATGAAAGAGGTTCTTCAGAAAAAAAGAACTTCTGCACATTGCACAGCAATGAATTGAAAACATCCTATAAAACAATAATTATTTTATCACAAAATTCAAAACCAAATAAAGATTCTTCATTCACTTTTGATGTTCAGCATACTTATAAATAAATGAATGGTTTGAGGTATGAAGTAATGACCACTATGGAAGGTAAATGCACAGTTTACCGAAGTTTATTAAATAATTATTAAAAGGCTATCTGGATATTTGTGAGCTAGAATCGCCATATATGGAACTACAATGTTTATCCTATTCTTTCCCTGTTCGGTATGTGTAGTAGTGTGTGGATTTTAAAACTGCTTGTTAACACATGAAATAAAATAAAGGTTTAAATAGAATGGTGTTGAACTACAGAGTTTTTGTATTGTTTAGTTTGTAATTTAAAGAAATTGCTAAAGAATGCTTTCTGAGAATGAGCAGGTTTAAGAGGTAAAAACGTAAATAACATATATGCTTGCTATCTTCAATGTGAAGAAATAAATATGAAACTCAACAACATTCCGCATTGTCGGGTTCATATTTTCTTTTTAAATTCTTCTATAAGGTTAACCCATGACCCGTCTGTCCAGTTTTCTAGGCGTTGTTTCCCACTAATGTCTGCATGTATGTTATGGCAGGCAGAGAAAACCACATGCTCCCATGATGGGTGTGGGTTGGCTCCTGAAACATAGAGAATAGGACAGAGTAATGCGGCACTTCAAGGGAGCACTTTACTTTACCCTTTATCAAACAATAACAACATTTGACCAGTTCCATGCAGACGACTCTGGAAAAACTTGTCGGTAAAGGAGAATTTGCTCTAAACAAGTAATTTCTACTTTTCTCACGATGTTTCCTACCCTATCAGTATTGTTTTTCAATTGTTTTTCAATTCCATCACATTTTGAAATGTCATCTGCAAACTCTATTTCAATTTGGGACAGTCCAAAATTTAACATTTGGTAAACACCTTAAGCTAAAAACTGCATAAGTTCAAAACATCATTCCTTCTTATCTAATATTGAGAAAAGCATTATTAGTATGTATTAACATTGTGCCAGAACCTACATGTATTACCTTCAACATAGTGGTTAATAATGGCTGCTATTCTACCCTTTTTGTCTGAAGTTATGTACAACACATTTATTTTTCACAATTGCATCAAGTCTTTTATCAATAGGAATGTAATTGCAAATTGCCTGACGTATCGTAATAATGTTTATTTACTATATCACTTATCTAGCAATAACTCAACCTAAAAAAAATGTTTTTAAGTATCAAATCTATCATCGATTAGGGTATAACAGAGACTGATACCCCTCCCTTTGACCTTTCTAGTGATGGAATGGACCTCAAGCTAATGGACACAGGTTAGATCAAGGCCAGCCGCCCTGTGATCTAACCTGTTTGCTTCTCTAAGTATATTTCCTCATCAAAATTAAGCAGATTTTTGAAAGCATATGACACAAAAAATCTACATTTTTTAGAAATTACCCAGCATTCTAAGGCTTAAAAATTTCTTACCGAAAATGTTGACTTTATCATCAATTAGAACATGACCATTGGCCATGGTTTTATCTTTCACAAGTATGATCTTTTTCACCCACTCCGGGCCTAGGTGTTTGTCTACCCACTGAAACTATAAACATTATTTTCTGGATGAGTACCCCATGTTTGATATGATTCTGTTATAGTTTATTTTAATCAATTTATATGCGTTTTACATCGCATCAACAATATTTCAGTAATGTTGCGATGCCTGACTCTTATGATGGAGGAAGACCTCTGTACTCAACTGCCCTTGAGGGCTGGTTAAGCCGGGTAGAAATATTGGCATTCTGTTAGTCTGTTGGGAGACTAATTTCATGAAAATTTAAATGCCGACACCGGGATTTGAACCAACGCTGGGAGGGCCCATGTGAGATTCTGTCATAGTATGGCTTTTCTTGGAGTCATCAGCAAAAAAGACAAACGATAGCTTTCTAACCGTCTTCTTATTAACTTTGCAATTTTCTTGATGCATGAAATATTGCTCATCTATGCAAATTATGTGATCACCTTATTTACGATCATATACTTGAGAAAGTTGTGATTTGCATCATGTACTACAATGAAGACAGATTCTGCTTTAAGGTAGAATACCCCAAATCCGCCATTTTGAAATTTGTGTTTTGTGGAGTACTTAGGTCATTCTCAGCAACATCCATCGAGGCAAGAACTATTTGCATTGAACTGAATAATTTCGGCCAGACATATGTATGCCGAGATTGATCACAGTATACCAACAAAAGAATTAGTTTCAATATGGGGGATTATGGATATTCCACTTTACTTTGACGCCTTAATTTGAAAGGTTTAAAATTGGAACATATTCTTTACAATGAGCAAATTCATCTTCTTTTCATAGGAACATTTTCAAATGTTGTCTGTATTAAGGAAACTGTGATACAGATCCATTTCATTATGTATAGTGTATCTAAATATTTAATCAATCTATCTATAACAAGAAATCTACAAACCTTTTCAGTAACACAGTACTTATAGAAATTTGTTGGACTTGTACAAATGAAAACATCCACCCTGAAATTAAAACATGACAGTATGTTGTGAAATTCTCTATTGAATCTGATAAACAAGAATGTCAATCAAGTAAATTTCGATACCATACATCTAAGCAAAAAGAATTAAAAATGCTGATCTTCACTTACATGTACAACTGTATTTGCATATATTATGCTTTACTTTTAGTATGTTTACATTTTGGCCAAACTGAAAAAGCAAAAACCTTTTTTAAAACACCAAAAGCTTTCCACAACTAACAGGTTTCAGAGGTCTAGAAATGGATCATGAATATTGTAAATGGCCATCTAATACAAGTTTCAATTTATCACACATTATGAATCTGAATTTAGAGATTAATAAGTTTCATTACCCTTCCATTTGGTTCATTTGTTTTGCTGCTGCTATTGCCCCTGGGATCTCCGGCAATCCTTTGAAGAATCCTTTGCTGTTATATATTCCTGACACTTTTGGCTGTAAAATATTATACGCTTCATAAATAGCTTTCTAAAAAAGACGTGTATGTCAATTAAGTTTGTCATAATCTTAAATAGGCATATTTGTTCTTGTGTTTTTCAATCTTTCTACAGCAGATGTGAACTTATTTAATATTGAATTATAATAATATGAAGTTACACATTTAAGAACGATATAGAGAAAAGATGGTTGGTGTCGTTAATTGGAAATGTTATCAGGCAAGGCGTAGGAATATTATCAAGTGAGCAGAGCCCAGTAATTTTTCCTATTCAAAGATACCAACCATCTATTCTACTTGTCTTGCTACTTTCATAAATTCTAATGAACAATTTTTTTTAATAATTCATGAGAAAAAAGGGAAACAAAACATTAAAAAAGTAGATCTTTACATGATGTCATGTGTAAAGATGTTCTTATGATTACATGATTCGTCATGTGACTGCGTGTTATGTGGTCAGGCCCGTAGTTGGGCATACGCCCGTACGCCCGGGCGTATCATAATTTTTTGAACTTGAAAAAAATAAATGTCTTTTAAAGTCCAAAAATGTGATAAAAAACAGAGCCTAAGGGGGGTTAGGGGTTAATGCTTAAGAGTTTGTCAATTATTTTCAAAGATTTTCAAGCTTAGCAAGAACAATTAACATCGCAAAAACAATAAGTACTACAATGCTACATGCGTTCATTGAATAAAAAAAGTACAGCGAAGGGACAGTACTGTACTCGGTGAATCTAAGTAGCCCCCTTACTAGCACTGCATCGTTATAAATCATTTTGTTCCGAATGAGATGTTTACGAGGCGGTCTTATTTTGAATAATGGCCGACGGGACCGATTTTATAGAGCCAAAACACATAGACGTGTTTGGTGCCAGCAGTCGTTTGGATGACAAAGCACGTAAAGATATATTAGAGAATCACTGGGCCCATGCACACAAGTTTACATTTCCTAACAGGTATGTTGAGTTTTTGTGTACACTGAAGTCTTGAAACTGAACGCTGTAGAAACTTCAGTGAACAAATTTCAAATTACATTTCAAATTATTGTACATGACACAGTACAGTACTAGATGTTTAACGTTTATGAAGAAAAATCATTAAACTAGAAATATTGATGGAAGTGCAATAAAACAAATGTATGTAAAGAGAAATTTAGATAATGTCTAGCCGCAGTTAAAATCATAGTATCGATTGTTTATTTATATATAGCTCTTATGCATGTTCAGCATATGTCTGACTGGTGGCGTAGCAGATACGCGCTTGCCTATGGATGTCATGGACACGGGTTCGATCCTCACCCTCGCTAAACATTTTTATGCTCAGATTATTTTTAAATTCATTTTTAATGAATACTTATATTTATGGTATTTCAGATACCAGGGCGGAAAACTCAGAAAACTACAGGCCCACTATTTTGCTACATATCCCTGGCTTCGATATTCCATATCTACTGATGGTGTCTTCTGTGCGCCATGCAATCTGTTTGCACCAAGAGATGACAAGAACAAGAATCTAATTGGCCAACCGTTGACGGATTGGAGCAATGTTACCAAGGTAAATGCAGACGAGCATTGCATATACAATATAAATTTAGAAAATCTACTTCACTGTCACGCAGTTATTTAAAAAGATTAATATCAAAATAAATTATAACTGCCAAATATAAAAACTACCATATAATTATATAATTTATGTTTTCAGATACTGAAGAATCACGACAAGTCCGGTAGCCACATCTCGTCCACAGAAGCCGCAGAAACATTCTTGTCTGTGATACGTGGTGAGGCGAAAAACATTATCTGCTCTATGTCGTCCTCCTACAACCAGTTGGTCGAGAAGAACAGAAAGATTTTGGTAGGAATTGTTGACACTGTGATTCAACTTGGGAAACAAGGTCTGTCATTCCGTGGTACTGATGACGAAAAGAGCAATTTCATCAGCTTGCTTAAGTATCAGGCCAAGTACAACCCTATTATGGCTGAACACTTAAAGAATGGTGACCTGAGAACAATGTATACATTGCCTGACATTCATGAAATGAATTAATAGAAATATGCGGTTGCTTTTTGCAGAAAGAAATTGTTAACAAATGCAACAACGCATTTTGCTTCGGTTTTATTGCTGACGAAGCTACAGATGTGGCTACCATTGAACAAATGGCCCTTTGTCTCCGCTACTTTGATCAGGAATCAAGCTCAATGAGGGAAGATTTTCTGTGTTTTGCAGAATGCGAAAGTACAACCGGTGAAGCTTTGTCCAGATCATTTCTCGAACAACTTCGAGAAAATGGTATTAACATCAACCGAATGCGAGGACAAGGGTATGACGGGGCAGCAAATATGTCTGGCAGGCTGAAGGGCGTTCAAGCCAGAATCAACCAGATTGTTCCGGAGGCCGCTTACACGCACTGCAAGGCACACTGTCTCAATCTCGCAATTATTCACGCCTCTAAAGAGCCCTTTATGCGTACGATGATGGACAAAGTACAGGAGATCGCCTTTGCGTTCAACTATTCAGGGAAGAGGCTCCTTTGTTTTCAAGAGTCCTTGGCTAATGACCCAGCAAGTCGTCAAGAAATGGAAAGACGCACAAAACTGCAATCATTATGCGAAACTAGATGGGCGGCTCGTGCTGACGCACTCAACACATTTCTGTCATCATTCAGGACTCTGGACACGGCGTTACATCAGTTGTCTACAGGAGGTGACAGTAAGGCAGGGTGCCATAGAAACGCCATATTACGTTTCGACTTCATCATTACCCTTGTAGCTGCTGAACACATATTGTCGGCTTGTGTGCCCTTGTCACAACTGTTACAACGGAAGTCCTGCGACCTGAACGAGGCTGTAACAGAAGCGTGTGTATTGCTAAAACTCATCAGGGATGAAAGAAATGATCCCCTGGTTTGGGACGCCTTGTTCCAGAAGGCAACTGATCTGGCAGCTGACGTTGGAATTGAGCCTTCGTATCCAAGAAATATACAGGGCAGGGCTCAGCACAGACCCAATGCTCCCGCAAAATCCGTAACAGATTTCTGGAGGGTCAACATGTACTTGCCATTCGTTGACCATCTGTGCGGGAAACTTGATACCAGACTGCTTCAAGAAGGAGAAAGGTTCAAGGTACAGCACCTGATACCCAAGAAAGCGCCAAGTCTAAATGAAGAGGTAGGTTCAAATGAATCGCATTACGCTGTTTTGATGCACGTCACTTCGGAAGTCATTTTTCATTCTATCATTAAAGATATTATATAATGTACGTATATTACCTAAAATCCTTCCTCTGATAATTCATATTACATAAAAAGCTGTGCGCGAATGTGTAATCATTGTCATACTTGGAGCTCTACAGGTTTCTTATGTAAGATACATAATCAGAAAAATCACAGGCGTACATAGAGTGGAATTAACACTTACCTAAATATCATATTGCATTTCTCGGATGTAAAAACATTTTTAAGCCTGCTATTGAAATTATCTGATTGCCTTAGTCGGTCAATTTATTGTGAATAAACGTAAGTGTGTATATGATACATAGCATTAGATTAAAATTGAACTAGATCAATCAGTTTTAGGACCTTTGGTACTTTTCATAGGCAAATATGACATATTCAAATGTAATTATTATATTCTTTTTGAAATACCTACATATGAAATTAGCATGATGCTCATGTCCTTTATCAAATTATTATTATCAAAGATAAATTTTGAGATCGCAAACATAAGCGAATAACACTCCTTTGAATGCTAGTCAGTGGTAACATTTTTTTTATTCAAATATGATTCTAAAATAATGTGAAACGCATCTTATTTGTATGTCTTAAATTTGGAATATAAGTTGATTACGACAGTGCAAATGCGGTAATGTAGCAATCACAATCTTTTTACCACAGGTCATACGAAAGATTCACGCGGCATGTGCATCGGACCTGACGGCGGACATTGACCAGTTCCTGAGTGAGGTGCGGCGATGGAAGGCCCGCTGTCAGACGTCAGAAAACCCAACCGACTGTCTCCAAACGGCGCTGTCGCAGATCAATAGAGATTTGTACCCCAATGTCCATGCCTGCTTCTCCCTTCTTCTCGCAATGCCGGTGTCGACAGCCTCGGCTGAAAGATCATTCAGCACAATGCGAAGGGTAAAGACGTACCTAAGAAGTACCATGACAACAAAGAGACTGTCTGGCCTAGGTCTCCTCAACATCTACAGGGAGAGAGAGATTGACTCAGAAGCGGTGGTGGATACGTTTGCCAGAAGAAAGGAGAGGCGGCTTTCTCTAATATTCAATGTTTAGATGGATTCTAGCTTGATTCATGTTCAGTAAATTTATTTCACATGTACGACCGTGTACACACATACCTTATAAGTTACACTTGGTCACTTACGCTATGTCACAAAAGAAGGGCAACGTTTGTGAGTATTATGTCTTCTCTATGTTTGAAAAATATGATACTTTTTATTTCCAAAAAAGTGAATATCATTATAATAATGATTATGATCAGCTGACCGTTTTGATATTTCATAGTTATTTGTTTTTGGATTTAACACCTGTATAAACATATTTTGCTAATGCAGCAAAATCGGCTTGAAAATGCACACAGAAATAGGAAACTATTTATTTTTTGAATTTCTTATGAGTCTAATTGTGTTTCCCTTTTATACTAAATTTGATGTAATCAGGGATAAACAGTAATATAGTAACATGATTGAAATAAACATTATTTGCATCAAAAATCATATTACATCTAGAGATCGTCATTTGTTTACACAAAATATCATGTTTAACTTTTATTATACTAGAGTGACATGTTTGACAAGTTTTCGCTCGATTTTTCTTCAACTCCGACCAATTATATAAGCATATATTTGGAATAATAAGACATAATAAATACATCTAGAATGCACCATTTGCCGTCTTTTTTTTATTTTTTTTCGGGGGAGGACCCCCGAACCCCCCTTCCATTATGTCGATTGTGCGTATCATTAAAAACAGTCCAGCTACGGCCCTGGTGGTAAGTGCTTTATTGTCATTTATGTTTATCACAAATGTTATATGGGACCTCCTTTACTGTTCCAAAATGGTACTGGGAACAGAATAAAAAAATACTCACAGCCAGGTCAGGGCTTAGCTCTGCGTATTGATCATTCAGATAGAAAGTTCTCCTGTCCTCTAACTTCACAAAGGGTTCATCAGGGTACTGTTTCCTGAACTCTTCCAGGAAACCCTTCTCAAAGTCACAGAACACCTGGTCCATGTCAAGGAGCACCCTTAGATTGCCGGGTCCCTGGGAATAGTGCTTCCGGAAGTTGTTGACATCTCTCCCGGACATCGCTCCTAATAATCCTCTCTTCACAAAGCCTTTCAAACGAAATGTGATCCACTGGCATTTAACAGTATGGCAAAGCTGCAGCTAGAAGTAAAAAGGACAGTTTATGTGTTTTCATGACGTGAATTAAACCCTCTTCTTGTTCATTGATCAGTTGACAAAACCCCATCTCTTTGTTTATTTTAAGTTTTTTTTTCACAATATGAGGGTTCAATATGGTGAGGGGCGTTTTATCTATCGATCCCTTTTGCTGACTGAAATTATCACTTAAAAGGGGCAGTCATTTGATAATAAATGTTAATGGTGTAGTTTTATTAATTTAATAATTTATTGAACTATAATATTTGTCTGTTTTTCTGATAATGAAAGAATCATTTTCTAAATTAGATAGTTTGATTGTACTGGAAAACTGTATGCATAACAATGATTTATTAAAGGCTTATGAAATGACTTTCTACCCATAAACCATGCAATTGCTAACACATATTGAGTGTGTTTTATTTGGCAAATTAGCCTGGAAAATATAATGACTAATGACTAATTTAGAATATTGAAAGGAACCTTATACCAATAAATTATAAATTGCAAACATGCATTCGATTAGCAATTTATCTTGGACAAACTAATTAGATGCATTCGGAAAATATTGAGATATGCTTGCATTGGGCAATATCTCCATTCATGCTAGATTGCCCCATCAGAAAACTTTAAAGCAATCTTCACGTCGAATTATATTTGACTAAATCCTTCGCTATGGCATGTATGCACTAACCTATTAAAACTGAGCTTAAAACAGATATGGTCATATGCATCAAATGTAGAAGTAATATAACACTATGTCAACCGTGTTACGTGTGTCTTCAATTGTCCTCAAATGATCAAATATATACGTCCGATGAACAACCAATATGAATTCACCGTAATATCGACCGGAAGAGTTTAAACTACCACATTACAAAGATATGCGCCTTTTATATGTGTGCATGTCATATGAACTGATTCCAATAAATAAACTCTTGCAGATCCAAAATACGTGAACGTATACCATGTATTCTGAAATTTCATTGGCGCTTCTATGACGACAGAGTAAACACTAAACAGCGGTGTCAGTTTCCAGTTTCTGTTTATATTGTCAGTTTTTTTTGTTATTTATCGATGGCGGCCTTTTAATCAAGGGAAGTAACCGAGAGTACAGTAACCGTATGTATATGTTCGAAATCGACGTCGGAGAGGCTTGGTTTTCGTTTATGCTGTCAGGGGCGAAGGTGCGACTATTTGAAGATCACACACTTGGACTAGGGGGTCTGGATCATCCTGCCAAGACTTTTGTTTTTATGTAGGTGCAATTGTGTGCTATTTTATGTAGACTATATTTCACGCGAAAAAAAGCTATGAAATGCATTTCTTATAAATATGTATTATGATATTTTAAGAATCACACTTTTTCCAATGAATTCAGATTCAAGTTCATTAAAAGCAAAATGTAACACAAGTTATTTGTTTAAACAGACTGTCATGCATATCAAAGGTTTCACGGTTAAAGAATTAAAAAAAAAAGAAGATTCTACGCACGTGCGTATGTGCGTTAGCCCACAGCTAGGGACTCATAGTTAGAGTTGGTCTATATAAATATTCTTTTTTCTAAATATAAGTCTGACGCCAAATAAAATCTATAACGATTGCGACTATTTGAAGATAGGTATCTTTACTGATTTGCAAAACGTTTAAGAGGTACGTTTATGACGTCATACTCATTGCGTCATTTCTCTGTAGCAGCAACGTCGTTCCCAAGCAGATCTATTGTATCCAGCGAGAACAGTAGAGGTCTTCCTGACAACAAACGATATCTGTTTAACAAAACATAAAGCTTTTTTTAGAGAAATTAATTCATTTAAAACATGCCGAATTTGTTAGAGTTTGCTGAAGCGGTTTCCTTCGTTAGGGAGTTGGAACGAATATGTGAAGGTTCAAGTCGATATTTGGACATTATTTGTAAGTTTTCACCCTATCGAATGATCTGGTCTTGAAACACCATTATGTAGTATTTAAACACTTTTTGTTTAAAAAGAATCGTCCTTTGAAAGTTCATATGTTTGATTTAAAAGTTAAAACAAATTTATTATACATTGATTGGGAAACAATTTTTTTCAAATTAAACTTATCGCCCCGAGTATTCTTCCTGGATAATTGATTAGTATTTGTGCCGAGTATAGATTAATGAAAGGTTGCAAAGTGAGTCCTGCTACTTACGGTATTCGGTCTAACAACCTTAAAGTCCCAGGTTCTACGTTCTGCCCCTGGACAATCTTACAATAATTTGGACAAATACGATGACAGTGGATCGGTATTAATATTAGAGCTTTCGATGTAGATTTCATTCCATGATTTGTATCCATTATCAAATTTCCGTCTGAATTAATGCTTATGCAAACAGGTTAGATCCAGGCCAAATAAATTGGCGGCTAATCTGTGATCTTACCTGTTTGGTACTCTGAATATCTTTCCTCAACAAAATTAAGCAGTTATTTTTGAAAGCAGACGATACAAAAATCTATTTTCTAGAAAAACGAGCCAGCATTCTAAGGGTCGATTGTCACATCAAATCAACCTAAAACAGTATTTATATGAAAACACAACAATTGGTTTATTCCTGAAACACCCTCTTTCTAATTTTCATATTCCTGAAACCCCTACTTTTTAATTTTCAAATTCCTGAAACACCCACTTTTAATTTATGTAACCCATGGTTACGGACTATAGTCTGTTTTACCTATTGGTATTATATTTGCTGCATAAGGAGATATAAATGTAAAATATTTATAATTTAAGATTTGATAAAATATGTCTAAATACATTGATATTATTAGGACCATAAAGTTAATTGATATCAAATAATCAGAATTGCATTATGTTATTATTATATTATTATTATTATCATATATTATTATTATTATTATTATTATCATTATTATTATTATTATTATTATTATCATTATTCATTATTCATTATCATTATTATTATTATTATATTATTATTATTATATTATTATTATCATTATTCATTATCATTATCATTATTCATTATCATCATTTATTTCATTATTATCATTATCATTTATATCATTATCATTATCATTATTATTATTATTATTATTATTATTATTATTATTATTATTATTATTATTATTATTATTATTATTATTATTATATCAAAGTATAACTATAGCTATAATTTGACCTAAGGCCGTAGGAACGTGTTAATTGGAAAAAGCAAAATTCCTGAAACACCCACTTTTTTTTACCAAAATTTGAAAAGTGGGGGTTTCAGGAAGACACCACAACAATTGTCATCTGCCTGCTTTATCAGATTAAGCGTATATAGTCATGATAATGTATAAATATTATATGTATATGTCGCCTACATTAAGCTCAACGTTAATCCGTAGTGTCCCCCTATAGCTTTTGTATGTGTGATTTAGAATGCTCTAGTTAAACAAAGTATAATTTATTATATCTTCATGGAATTCTAATAAACCTACACGCATATGTTTTACAAAAATAAAAATTGAACTTGAAAACCTGTTTGCCATATATGTGCTTGCATAACGGGTATTTGTGTCGAATGTTTTTGATATCTGGTGACATTATTAAAGCGAAAGTTGAAAAGAGAACCAGATGTTCCTAACAGTTATGCCCAATGTTTTTTAGCATTCACCTTCCTTGAAGCAACTTTAAATATTATAGTCGAGCTTGTTTCCTGTTAAGTTTATTTTCACAAACCATAGCCTAAATGGATGACATAATTTTGCTTTTGTTCAATTCCATCCCTTGTTTTGGTTCCAAGCGTTTGTATTTATTGTCGGTTGCATGCGCTTGTATTAAGTGTTGGTTCCGTGCGCTTGTATTTATTGTTCGTTCCAAGCGTTTGAATTAATTGTTGGTTCCAAGCGTTTATATTCATTTTTAACATGTTTTATTCTATTTTTCAGACCAAGCCATCCTGTCTAATTTTGCACCATATGACGAGAGTATAGATTACGGTGACGAAGGACAAGATGGTGTTAACCTTGACGCCGAAGAAAGAGATGATCGTCAGGACCTACCATTCATCGCTGACGAAGCTCTCGAAATCGTTGAAGTGGTCTCTGTGTCCAGCGGAGATTCCAGCAGTGCATCCGAAGTATCCGAAGGGGAGTCCGATGATATATCGTCCGGCTATTCGGACAGCGGGTACTGTGGGTCCAATTCCAACATTAGTACATTTTCGGAGTTTTCCTCTGCATCGATTGAACTCCGCCATAACGAACAATGCCAGTTTGGATTCCTAGTAGCACCAGAGCATGTGGTGATCGATAGTGGAGGATTATCAGAGGGTCAAGATCCAGCTATCACCGACTGGTTCAACCAAATCCAGCGATTTACAAGTATTATAAGTGAATTAGAAGATAACACTGAAGAACTAGATGGACCGATCTCAGTGAGACATTCCTCCAGTGAAACCAGCATCACAAGATCAAGGAAGAGAAAACGGGAAGACGATGCAACAGTTTTTAAAAGTTCAAGCGAAATGTGCATTGATGATTCGTTCAAGAAAAGAAGAATGGTTTAAAAAGATATAATATTAGGATAATAAAAAAGCGCAACGTGGACAACACTGTGTATATTGTGTCTATTTGGAGTAGTGGTTCGTGCTAGCTGAAATATTTGACAAAGTCTAATCTGCGGCTTAATAGTATTACCGAGTTGCCTGTTCATATCAGGTATACAACTCACAGTTCTTTACCATTGGCGTACATGAACTTGGGACTATTCTCTAAAGGGATCGAAATAGTTTCCCTGTATAGGCTTTGTTGGTTTTAAATGACTAAAATGTTTATGCTAGGCCGAGTCGATAATCTGAATAGATGACAGTATGCATAGAGTCTACACGTTGCGCAATGAGTTTCTTTACCTACGTTGTTGTGTTTATTATCTCAACATACGGGACATTTTCCTTACATCTTTCAATGAAACCAGATGGTGTGAAAAAGCTTTGAACTGACATTCGGCTCTTTTTGCATTAGTTAAGACAGTCCTTTCCTCAGCGAAAACCCAGTAAAGGTCGCACTAAGAGTCATAAACCTGTGAAAAGAACTACTGCCTTGTAAAGCAAAAGGATACATTCTGTGTATGTCCGGCGAATATAATAACTTTACCGCCTCATATAAAGTCTACTGTACTGGATTTATTCTACACAGGAATTAAAGAGTAACTTTGGCATGATCTACATACATTAGTCGTGTAAATCTTCCGTAGGCTATTGGACGCAGACTCACTCTTAGCAAACTCTGCAC
Organism: Cerastoderma edule; assembly: GCA_947846245.1. Lineage (NCBI taxonomy): Eukaryota > Metazoa > Mollusca > Bivalvia > Cardiida > Cardiidae > Cerastoderma > Cerastoderma edule. The sequence continues at coordinate 17,958,940 of OX401406.1, forward strand.
AGAATTACTACCCTTTGCTTCTCTGCAATACAGTGCTTCTTATATAATGGAAAGGGAGAAAACTGTGCAGGAGAATGCTATATGTATATATATATATTCATTGCTGCAGTTTTTGCGGGGGTGCACATGTACGAAATGTGCATGGAGATTCGAAATGTTGCGGAACTAATACATAAATACTTTATCAGAAACCATTAGCTAATTGGAAACAGGGCTTTCTTACAAGGGAAGATTGGCCAATTGCTACTTATCAAACTTATTTCAAAGGACTGTCTTCAATAGCAGTTTTAAGCATATGCTGCGATAACTGCGAAATGCGATTTTACAACTTAATCCTTATAGTGCTGGAACAGACTTCATGCTTGTACAAACAGGTTAGATCCAGGCCAGCCGCCAAGTAAATGTGCGACTGGCTTGTGATCTAACATGTTTGCTGCTCTGAGTATCTTTCCTCATAAAATTAAGCAGATATCTAAGTGTTTGGAAATCAGACGTCACAAAAATATGTTTTTAGAAAATTAACAAGCATTCTAAGGGTAAAGAAATGGACAAAAAGATGCAGCAAGACCAATCTTGATTATCTTCTGAGTCAGAATAAATGTACTGTACATAGTCATTCTGGTATTCATTCTGCTTTCCAAAATATAAACTGATGGGCTTATCAAATCGTTGCAACAAGATAGTTTGTCCCAAATCAAATAGCCTACAGACACTCATACATATCGAGATGGTTACTAAACCATCTCTTTCAAAAATATCGTAACACCTCAGGAAAATGATGAACGTTTCTTGGTTCCCTTTGAAACACGTCTTTGATATTCTTCAGACTGCATTTAGAACTTTTTGCATTGATTGTAAACGACAAAGTCAGTGAAGGTGTTCCAATTTTGAAACAATATATTCATAACACGAACAACCGGATGTTACGAATAAAACTGGTAATGTATTTGATATACTTTATTAAATAACATAGATAAATGTACAATGATTTGTCACCAATAAGTTATTCTAGGAATAGATACAAGAATATCTACATTCGGCTGGTGCCACCGAGGCTAAATGGTTAGAGAACAGATCCTCAAGACACATAGGTTCAAATCTCGGTGACGGCATATGGATTCGTTTGGGTAGTCTTAATGTTGTCTTATGGATTACCAACGGTTCTATCCGGTTTAACCAGCTCTTATGGGTAATAAAGTTTGGGGTCTCCTTGAATCATTATCAGTACTGAAGAAAAAAAACCATGTCATAACTCTACAAAAGATGAATAGCCACAATTCGTTAGAGTACTATATAGCTTTATGTGTACTTTTTAAAAGACACATAGTATGGTGGTCTATAGAGACCAGTGATGGCCTGTATAATAGTAAGTTTTTCAATGATGTAGTGAAGACAAATTGTACCTTCTGTCTTGCAAGGCACCTGAATAGTAATTCAGGAGCTACATGTACTTATTGGGTCAAACCTTGTAATGTGTTACATTGGTTGACTAAAACATAATTCGTAACTGTATTCATCGGTGTATTGTCCCAACGAGAAAGGTTGTTTTCATTGGACTTAATCTTGAATCTTGTATTCCAAAATCGTTCAGACATCAGCGTGTCTGAGCACGTCTGCTGATCCTTGTTACCTCAACTGAGTTTAAAACACTGTCAATCTATCTTTTTCAAACGTGTTAATAAAGCCGAAGACTCATTATTAGTTCGGTTTCCTTACTGCAATCAGTTATGTGCATGTTGGTAATCAGTACGCTGGTTGGCAACAATTAAGATTTGGATGATGAAAAAAAAAACGTGATACGAGATAAGAAGCTCATCAGACGCTGTTATTAGTTAACAAAGGAGCCATCTCCATGTATGTCGTGTCTACCAGCGACTTATCACCAATATGTGTACTCTCTACCACACCATTAACTGTTCTCCCATTCAACTGTTTAAAGGAAACATCACTTTGAACCGGAATGTCATTGATCACTATTCCACTCTCGTCCCCGTCTCCATCCATCCTTTTGAATTTTACCGATCTTTCCCGACGCCACTCGCTCCTTTCCGGACCCCATTCCGAATCCACTCGGCGACAGGATTCGGGATTGTTCATACCGGATCGATCGTCCTGGACGGATACGGAACACTCATCCACCCAGGGATGGTTACTAGTGCTGTACACATGACTACTCGCGGTGAAGTGGATTTCGTCGTCGCCCTCGGAAATTGCACTTGCCCGACACGTATCGCACACATGACTCGGAGAATGTTCGGGACTACACGATACTGAGTAATGCGTCTCCAGTCGGCTTAGACGCTTGAGCCTGTCCTCCTTCTCTAGCCAGTAGGTTAGGACTTCCCCTTTGCCCTGGAAATGCATAATAGTCTATCTATTTGTAAGTGTTGTTATATCGCGTCAGCATTATATCAGTTATGTTGCGATGTCTGTCTGTAAATAATGGTGGAGGAACCCATACTCAACTGCCCATTAGGGCTAGTCAAACTGGGCAGAGCCATCTACACTCCGTAAGTCAGTCGGGAGAGAAAATGCATAATATACAAACATTACCATTACATTGGGGCTTTGAAACTTAGTTATAAACGTAATGAAATTTTCTTACAAAACTTATGTTATTTCTTTTTTAAATTCTTTATAAAGGTCTCCATGGCTCAGGCGGTCCTAATAAATGCAAACAAGCTGGTTTTTATCCAATAAATACTCATGGCAAAGGAATAGTTTTTAGCTAATCTCAAAATGATATCGCTCTTTACATTTTTTGACTTTTTTGGTTTCAATATTTGGTACTCAAAGAAAACGTTTACAGAGTTATGGGTTCAAACCTGCTTTACGTACGAACGAATATTTCATTTTAATGACATGTGTTAAGTATGAACAATAAAGTAGATATATAATAATAATACACCCGGCCATATTGGGCCTATAGGTTACTTTGTCAACATTAAAAAAAACTAGGTATAAATGACAGAATATGCAATGACTTACCTTCATAGAAACCAAACCCCTCTCCTCCAAACTATATCCTCCAAGCCTGTCCAAGAGGTCCTTAGTTTGCCCAGAACAATGAATTTTCAAGGCTGAAAAGCAAGGAATAAAATGGTCATAATAGGTTAAAGAGTTTGGGTGAAGGACGTAGGTAATACATTCATTTATGAAAGAGAATCACACTGTTTCACAAAGGTCTTTATTTTAAGAATGATTGTATTCCTTGATGGAATCATTACAATAGATACAATGTAACATAGCAAAGCAATGGTGACACCTTATTCCAGCTTCTTTGCCATACTCTAACGTATTGTGGTGATTGCATGACCATGGCCCGGCTTAGTCAAACCTTTTCTTTTTAAAATCTGCGCATTGATTATTATAAAACAACTTTTATTGTGAAGAATTGAAAGCTTATTAGGGCCATTGCCTTTTACAAAGCCTGGGATACTGAGGGTATCTCGATCCCTGTTCGATACCTGTTAGAGGCGAGACGATAATGCCGGGAATAGCCGACAAATCGGCACCAATACTGGTTTAGCATCAATGAAGTAGTCATCGAGAGTGAATTTAATAAGTTTCAAGCTTCTGTCACAATCGATGTTAAAAAGAACAACTAAACAAAGCTTACATAAATCATACCGTACTGTCAACGCGTTAAAACTCTCTCTTGAAAACAATTGTAATGAGTATCATGTTTTAGCTAAAGAAGAAAAATATCACGTTTTCCAAGGACCCAATATTGATTAGAATCACATTTTTGACTTAAGAAAAAAAGTGGACTCCAACTTTTATGACATGATATGTCCCCGGAAGGTAAACCAAACAAGCATACTTACGCGCGCCGTTACTTTCCATGCGGCTGGCCGTGTTGACTGTATCGCCGAAGAGACAGTATCGCGGCATCTTGAGCCCTACGACTCCCGCCACACAGGGCCCGGAATGTAAGCCGATACGAAGCTTTATAGTATCATCTGGTCGGTGACGTATCCTGAACTTCAGTATGGCCCGTAGCAGGTGGAGGGACATAGAGGCGATCTCTCCTGAAAATGAGGACAACAATGACCGATTAATCTACATGTATATACATAGGCTTTAAAAGAGTAGCTATTATATAAGTTGGACAATAACAAGTAGAGTGCCATTAAGGTAATTCCTCTTGACAATGCTGCCAATCATGGTCGATTTAACATTATTTTGAAGCTTTTGGTAAGAGTAGCAATTATGTATTGACACATAGTCTTACATTTAAAGATGGACCACAGTAAGTTGGGGGACGTTGATGTAATCTCTCCTAAAATGTTTCCAATTATGGTTGATTGAACTAAACCCTACAAAATAGATCAAAATGCTTGTACTAGATTTATCAAATTAAAGCTATCACCGGTATCCGTCTTGACATATACATAGGCCGTGTGTTCAACACGAACTCGCTTGTCGCACTAATTTGGCAAACCTGCTAAGATGAAAGGATTAATACATCATTTCAATTCATGCGCTGCGTTGAAGAGATAAAGCGAAAGATAAAACTAGGTTCGGAATTATAAACAAAATGACCTACATACCAGCGTGAAGTATACCATTTCGTTTGGGTAATCCCGACACGACCATATAAGCATCGCCTATTGTCTCCACCTTATAGACGTCATAGTGCTCGACAATGGAATCAAACACCGTGTAGAGATCGTTCAACAACGCAACAACCTGGGGAACAACAGACACACGGATATAGTCAGACAATCCTGTACAAAGGGGCTGTTGAATCAAACACTATATAGAGATCGTGCAACAACGCAACAAACTATGGAACAACAATGACACACAATTTGTCAAACAATCCTGTATTAACAAAGGGACTCTGATCCATCGGTTCATTGGAGGTTTCCCAAAATGCTTTGAACCATGTGCATGACACAGATCATGTAGAAAAGATAATACGGTAGCATTTAATTGATTTAGTCACAACGGTAACTACCAACTCTGTTTGGGAACCTTGCATTTTTCATTCTTTGGAATTGCCATCTGTTGCCCCTTTATAATTCTATACTGCATGGAAGCGTGTAATCATTCCGTTACGTTAAGATATACATTTATAAAAGCTAGTCATTTTTCCGTCACATTAAATTGTGCATTTTATCTTACTCCATTTTTCATATTCCATTTTTCAATACATGATTGGTGAGGAAAAGAAAAGGAAGTTCCCCCATAAACAATGTAGCCAATGAATGTATTTATTTGTTGCATCTCAATGATTTTGAGTTATAAACCGATTTTGACTTGACTTGACTCTAATCATTGGTTTACTAGCTTACCTGCATTGGTGTGCTACACGCAGACAAGGCTGTGAATCCGCATATGTCGGAAAAATAAATGGTGACACAGTCAAACGACTCGGCTTCGACTTCTTTCCCAAGCTTGAGTTGTTCTGTAACGGACCTGTATTTTAAAAAGGAAAGGTTTCATTTAGTTGTCAGAGACCTAGTCTTTGGTAAATTTCGATGTCCTTTTGTAATATAATTCATATGACAGCAAATATATATCTGACCAAAAAAGTATACAATGAATCTAATAAGGACTAGTACAAAGTATGTTATTGGGCAAATTCGCTGCCTCTAAGGCTGTCCAGAATATGCAATGTAATTAATTGCCGTAATACAGATTAGCTTAATCTTGGAAATACCATATGTTTGTGTACAATTACACAGACATAACGATACACATTGATACGTACTTGGGTAGCATAGTGTGAAGTAAATCTTCCGTTTTCTTCTTCTCCTCACGTAGTTGGTCAGTGCGTTCTTCAACAAGCGCTTCCAGATTACTGGCATACTTCTCCATGATTGATATCATGTTGTCCAGTATGTTGGCTTTCCTGGAAAATACATGGATAAGATACCACGTTTGAAAATGTTTTAATTCCTTTATATGTTACTCATATACAACTAAGGATAATGCTGATGGAGCTGTAGCTACAAACATAGAATGAACCATTCCTAACAACGTCAAGATGTAAATTACAAGAGAAAAATAACAGCTTCTTGTGCAGTCTATGTTTGACGTTTTGTATGGACTACGTTTAAGGTTAGCCGTAACGAAGCTTTGGATCTAGCCATGCACCCTGTATTGTTTGTTGACCAAGTAAATTATATCAAGTAATGGTTTCTTTGTTTTAATCGTTTGGTTTGGTCATTATGTACTATTCAGCCTTCTAGACAAGAAAAGAGCATTGCGACCGAATACTATTGTCAAGAACATTGAATATCTTTATTTTGAAATTCTGGCGTTAAACAGGTGACGGGCTGCAACAGTAATAAGAAATCTTTCATCATCATTAATTCCATTAGATAGAGAGAGTCATCTAAAGTGTTCAAATTAGGGCAATTTATCGGGCTTTGGTAAATAGAGTAAAACGACAAAGACAAAAAGCCAAACACATCTAAATTGTTCGTTGATCGTCTAACACACCTAACGTACTAGTCTTTGGCTTTATTAATATTTCATTTCTTTGACATCATCTTCACAAATTATGATTTTTAAAGGTCTTTCCAAAAGCCATGTGCTTTATACGAAGAAATAGATCATTTGATTCAAGGTATGGTGACTCATAAAATATTTTCCATTTATCATTTTTGTTATCTATTTTCTTACTCACACGTACTGGAACGTAAAAGTAATGCCATTTAAATTATCCAATGATTCATCCGATATCATTCATTTGTCAGGTTTTCCTTTATTCCAAATCAATCGAGCAACCCTGTGAACGCATATCGATGCTTTTGTGCACAATTTAAAAAATATATTTCATACGGAAAAAATTAACAAAGAAACGAATTCGCCACTTACATTCCTTTTTGCATTGGTTTGAGTCGATTTCGGATAACCTTAAAGTCCGGACGTTTGACGGGATCTTCGTCCCAGCATTCCTTAATGACGTCAATCACAAACTGTGGCGTCGTTGTTAAGGCACCCAACCAGGGCCGGAAAGGGATCTCCCGGCTCTTTGACATTACCCGTTCTATGATCTCTGAAACGATGAACAGACATATGAACGTTTGCAACCAGAGCCAAGAGTTGATCTTAAGCGATCTCTCAAAATAAATTTCTGATCGATTCATCTTGGAGCATCGTTATACAGCATCTGATAGCGTCTTCACATAGAATGCATGGCATGCAGAAATGCCAGATATGTCCTGTACGGGCCCGATGGTAATGTTTGTGGACCTCCATCTATGGGTTGATTGGTTCAAAGCCTTTCTGCGCCATTGTTGCATGAATAGAGGGCTTCTTTGTCAATTTTCTTTTGACCCCAATCATTTTTGAAAAGGACTAACACAGAAATCCGTCATTAGACTGAGACATGTTTAATAGAGTGTGTAAGATTTCATACGAAAGAAAGATCAGAAGGACTCTTTGTGTTTCACCTGCGAAATGTATTTAGTTGTTTACTGCACGAGATTCAAGATTTCTAATATCTCTAGGCAGTCGTTTACAAGATGGAATTTACTGCAATATCTCTTTTGGTGGCAAATTAATCATTACCTAACGCATTTCTAGTACATTCCTTCCTAAGGGTTATTCTGAAGATTAGATGTCTGCTAGTTGTGTCCAGAACTTCACAATTGTGTTTTTATCACACTTTATCCTGTCACTAGTGCCATTTTGGGACCGATCATTCTCTACTTATTTTTGTCCTTTTTTCTCGTGTTTCATTCTCATCTTTTTTCTTTTAAAGAATACATTAAGGTAACAGGATAAATAGAATAGAAAGTTGGTGTCTTTGAATTGGAAAAGTTATCGGGCTCGGCATCGGAATATTATCCGTTTCGCCTTCGGCTCACCGGATGATATTCCCAAGCCTTGCCCGATAACATTTCCGATTCACGACACCAACCATCTATTCTCTATGTACACCAAGGACAGAGGGAATACGGGTTAAAGGTACCTAAAGGTAGTGCGAAAACGCTTACCATCTGGAGAAAGTTCTATATCACCGAATGGCCCGTTGCGTCCATGAATTTCATACATTATAATAGCGAATGAGTAAATGTCTCCTTCTGGAGTGCCTCGTCGTGTTTCCTCATTCCGTAAAAATTCAGGAGCCTTCCACAGCATATCTGTCGAAAGAAGGAGATAGATGCGCAGTTACTTGTTATGTATCATGTAAGCAGAATTAGGGTGATTAATCTTAATTGTATGAAATTGTTTAACAATCGATGTAAAATAAATAAGTTTAATACAAAGAGATAGATGAAAGCAAACAATGAGATAGTATAAACGATATATCGCCAACAAGTAAGACGAATATTTGATGTACTTATTTATTTATTTGAGTTCTAAGAGATGATGGTGTATTTAACGAAATCTGATCTATTTGTAAATAGCTACTCGTTGAAGAGACACCCACTTTAAAATTTATTCTGAAATATATCAAAACTCATTTTCAGCATTCGAAGTATTTTTTGATTTTATCAAAATGGAACCAAACACATGCTTTCATTGTTTTAAAGTGAACAAAACAACCCGTATCCCCTTCATGCAAATGGATGATGAATTATTTTTCTTAAGTTGACATGATGCCATTGTTTACAACGGCAAGAAATACAAAATATTGCATCGCTGCCTTACTTCTATATTTAGCGAACTCTCCCTCGTTTTCATCCGGGTCTCCGTGTAAGAATTCGTGTAGACCGTAATCGGTTATTTTAAGGACCCATCGGCTATCCACCACACAGTTAGAAGACTTCAAACGACCGTGGAACTTGAGTTCGCTCTCGTGAAGATATATCATACCCTGGAATATAGAACCACATGGATTGACTACACTAGATTTTCTCTGGATATCTGTGATGAACTACAGAGCCGTTACTGTTGAATGTACATGTATAACAATGCCTTTGAGACTCCTAAGACAACATAGAGCAGTCATACTTGAATATACTTTGAAAGTTTTGGATATTTTTAAGGATTCAAGAACATGTGTAGCACCAAGCAATACATCGTTTGCAATCAACCTCTGGCGATGCAATTGGCACCAGCTCACTTTTCAAATAAATAAATAAGATAAGACTTGAACACTTTGTTCTTGGAATAGAAGGTGTTTGGAAACAAAGTAACACTCTTTCGACGATGACGTAACATCCTGGCGTATGCAAGATGAAAATGTAATTAGTTTTTTTTTCTTTTGGGCTCTCGATTAAGTGATTTGGTAAACAACGTGTTGAGCAATCTTCATTTAGGAAATCAGGTTATAAGTGAAGAAAGTGGCAGACAACAATGATAAATATAAATGAATTATCCTCTGTGAGTCATTGGTCGGGGAGAACGAAGGCAAGGGGAATACATCCATTGGCCTTTTTTTCTTTATCTTAAACATCTTGTATTCAATCGTTTGCTACAGGAGTTATCTTAAACGTCTTAAACGTCCAAAATGAAACGCACAATCTGTAGTGTGGAATCAATAACATTGGTATGAATTGAAGAAGGTACAATTCAATTTACCCTGATTATATCGAACAATAATGATGCCTTGAACATCGTGTCGAGTTGTATATCGTCATTCTCTAATATGTCCTGCAGACTGCCTTTCGCACAATAGGCTGTTACAACAATGGTCTGGTCATCTATACAGGCGCCAATAAACGGGTTCACGTTGTCGTGACGCAAATCACGCACCTGAAAATGATTATTGTGTTTGATTGTAAAGCTTGTTTGAAAATACTGTTTCGATTGTATCTGGTAAGCACACATGAAATAAGGTATTAATTAAAGAACACATCGGATGCTTAGTTTAAAATTGCATTAAACGTCGTTTGTGAAACGAGTTTTCAAAATTCATTTAGTTTAAACTCGGTCTGATTTATAAATACTTAATTAGTACTAGGGACAGATCAGATATGAATTGAAGAACAATTGAGACGTTGAGTCATTCTCCACCTTAAGTATTATATAGCAAAGTAAACGGGCAAATGAAGGAAGATTTACTGATTCAGAACTTGCGCTTAACAACTTTGATACTACAACACATGTACATTAAACGGTCAGTGCCTCAATTTACAACTACTAAGGCATAGCAGTTTCTGTGTTTAGACTGGCCAACTTAGAAATGAGTGAACTTCCTTTATTAATTTCGTAATTATACATTATATATATAATATACTACTTATCTAAATTCTTACAAACATATGTTATGCATTGTGAGGCATGTGCTCTATACTCATGCTGAGCTTCTTCTCAATCGTGTATATCAATAATGAAGTAACGATTAAAAAGACTGTTGTATAGTTAAAAAATAACATGACATACCCACAGCTTTGAAAATGATAAAATCAAAGATCAGTGAACCATTTCATATTGAAATTCGATAAAGACAAAACTCTAGTTTCTAAGTCACACACAACTTTCAGGCACAATGTAAGCCACATCGTATTTACTTGAAGAATCCCTATTATACATTTGCGGATCCTTATTGTTTTATATGTCCTTTGTGTTGTGTCCACTCGCCACCATTGCAGTGGATCATTAATCACCTACGCTAATTGATTTATACGAGATCTCTATTATTACCAATGGCCTTGACCAGGTCTGATGGTCTGAATCTGTATCAAGTAATGTCTATAAATCATAGTAGGGCTTTCCTGTATATAATTACGTCTTACAAACAGAATATCTATCAAGGAAACCATTATATCATTTTCTCTCACGTTGTATGATTGAGTCTGCTTTCACATAGACTGTGGATTAAGGAAATGTTGCTGAGTCTATCCCGCTAATCACGGCAGGGGAATCCAACCTGAGACCCTCGTGTCCCGGAGTCGAGGCTCAACCCCTGAACAACTATCCTCGAGGCTTCTGAAAGCGACGCTTGCTTGGTATAACGAGAGATGACAATTCATTTCTACACTAAATAAAAGGTAAACGACACTGTTCATACACAGCAAGTTCAAGGGCTTTCAAGCTAGAATCAACCGATAAATAAAAGAAAGCACAACCAGAAACCATTTTTAATAATTTAAAAATAATTCATACTTACGACTTTCAACTCTTTTTTGATGTCGCGGGTGAGTTCGACACACTTCTTGTTGACCTTCTTCACAGCGACAATGCTCCCCTTGAACGTAGCAACGCTGGTAAACAGCTGGCGGAAGTCAACCTCTCCGACGGACGCTAGGGATGCCTGACTGTTGACTCGAACCATACCCGTACGCTGTAAGATTGATAGGGATTGATTGGGTAATATAATTAATGCACACCCATGGCGATTGATTTATTGATATTCCTTGAATATCTGCCTAGTTGTGTTGTGGAAATATACCTAGAGTAGCAAACAGGTTAGATCACAAGCCAGCCGCCATTTTACTTGGCGGTTGGTCTGGATATAGCCTGTTTGTATAAGCACGAAGTCTGTTCTAGCACTATAAGGGTTAGAGAATTCCATGCAATTCATCATTTACCATTATTCGTATTTCACTGGATTGCATTAATTTGAAAAATAATCCATTTAAAGTATCTAAGTATTGACTCCCTTCAGGAGCTTCTGAGACTGTAAGGACTGAATAAGATATTCTTAAAAAGGCTGGAATTCACTACAAACGATGACTCCTTACTCATGTGAAATACATGTAGACTACTTATGAAATATAATTTTCATACACTCATTTCAAATTATTCATTTACAATCATTAACTCATTACAAATTATCAATTCATCATCAATCGTGCATTGCAAATTCTTGTTTATTTTTATACACGAAAGATACTTTAGCATATATATATTTCAATGCATTTCCATCCATATCTTTAAGATGCGCTTTGAATGGCCAAAGCCGTCGACGTGCCTTCTTATGAAAAAAAGAAGCCCCATTCGTTCATTCACTTAACAAGCAAACATTTCGAGGGTTCAATGCAAGACTATAGTAAGTGCTTCATAAATATGAAGCACTTACTATAGTATTGCATTGAACCCTTGGTATGTATGCCAAACGTCATATGTGAAACTTATTACCTACATCACGTTGACTAGGGCAACAAACCCAAACCATCTTTCTTTCGATAAAACACAAAGCTGTTCCTCTCATTTGTTAGTACATATATTAAAAGCACCAGTGTCCGATGTCATATATGTTTACTTTTTTGTTCAGCAAACATCAACCAACCTGTCGTTCAATGAGGCCGTTCTTATGGACATGACTCTAGGTAAGTGTTAGTACTTACTGGATAAACGCGATCCAAGAGTCATAACGTGTATATCAAGCTCAGCCTTATAAAACAAGCGCATTGATGTAGAATTATATACAGTTATGGATTGTCATCTCTTTATTTGATGCTTTTACACTGGGTGTTGATTATCAGTGAAATTATGCTTTTGGTCTTACATTTATAATTTTATATTAAGCTGTGATCACTTTCGATCAATCCAAAGATATATACATGTATACGTAACAAACATCATTATCTCCTGATATGAGATATAATTCAACTCATACCCAGCCATCCACGTTAACCCATTAACAAACAATAACTACGTTTGACCAGTTTGTTGCAGAGAACTCTAGAAAACATTGTGGGAAAAGGAGAGTTTGCTCTTCACGAGCTGTGTCTCCTTTACCCACAATGTTTCCTGTCCTATCAGATGACCATTTTTCTATTTGATCACATATTGAAATAACGTCTGCAAACTTTCTGGTCTTTTCTGATAGTATATGAAGGTTAGTCAGCCATTGAAATAAGATATATGAAATACTCTCGAAACATTTTTGATATACTGCTTAAGAAGAGAAAAGTACATGATCCCTACGTTGAATGGATTTATGGCCTACTGTCGTATATATATTGAAATACTTATTAAATGCTTTCGATAAATACAAACGTACAAAAACATAAAGCATTATACTAAACTAGAAGAAATCAATGCATGATATTATGCAAGATGTTGTTATCTCTTTTTCATATTATCATGACACTAAAAGTACATGACTAACTTTTTTCTAATCCATCATCAAAAATGAATAACAGTCAGTGATTCTACAAGCTGGGAAGCTATTTAAAGAATTATTTGATACTAATAGTAAGTAGTAAGTATTAAAGCTCTCATTTGATGATAAACTAACAAAAAGGGGACAAGTATATAGCACATCTACGACTTTTAACGTTTCAATGGGTATTGACCTTTGGTTAGAGAAGCGACATTGTTAAATCTTCAATGAAGAATGGTTATTAATTCATGGTGGGTGTTGATTAGTGGGTTAGTATGTTGTGTATATATACATGGTACGGTTACATGTGTTAGTATGGATACCTCACAGTTTCCAACTTCAAAAATTCTGCTGTGAACGCGGATGATAGTGCTTCTCTAAAAAACAAAAAAAAGTGACGGTTAGAATATGTATATTCAGGGAGAAATGATAATACCAGGTGATCACGGCCATTGTATATCTAATACATTGTGAAATAGCGGTTGTCAAATTTTGAAAGTTTAAAGGTTTGAGAAAAAAATAGAGAATTCTACATATTGGGTAACACCTAAAAAATCGCCCCACCACATAAAAAAAGAAAAAGAAAGAAAAAGAAAACGAACCAAAAACTGCGTATTTCCTTTTTTCTAAACAGTGGTACATTTGCAATTTTGCGGTTGTCAACATGAAATGGTGGATGGACTTGAGGTCATTGTATTCATTTAAAGGAGATGAATACAAATTAATTACTGAAGAAATTAATGGTGTTCTTTTACTATGTTCAGAAAAGTCATGAAATTTAATGTATAAATGCATGCATACCCTATTAAATAGACTTCATTAACATAAGTTATTTTGTGCTTGAAATATAGGTGTCTCTAATTCAATCATGTTTATCAACAACCTGTTTGTTTACATATTCAAAATAACGAATTCTGATTGGTCGGTTCAAACATTTGTGTATCAACCGTCAAGGTCAGGAATGACGAATCACACAATCTGAATTATTAAACTGGTTAATCTGGGTTATTTCTTGTTTTCTGGCTTTCACATTTAAATTGTGCTGACGTTTTTTTTTGTTGATAACTATTTTAATCTGACTTAAAGCTTACCAAATAGTATAGATTGATAGAGCATTAATCTCCTTTTATGTGCCTTTAAGGTAATATTCTGACGTATTGCTGACCAGGTTTCCGAAAGAAGCCGTCTGTATGTTTTATGTAACTGATCTACTTTCAAAGTACATGTATATTGTAAAGAGATGTGTTTTTATGAAATCTTCTTATCTGTTTACCGTTTGTTAATATACCAAAGGCTGCAAATTTTACTGCGGGATGTCACTTTATTTTCTAAATAGCCATTCTACCGACAAGTGTAGAAAATGATTTGGCGTTTACAGACAAGCAAATCAAAATCAGATTTCGCCAGGCCTTTCGAACCCAGATTTATCAAAGAGAGTCGACTAGAATCTGGCAACCGACATAAAAACGATCAACACAACATTCGCGTCTTGTATTAGTTCCCTTTGTTTTCATTCCTAGATATATTTGCATTACCTGGATGGAACCGTTTATATAGTAAATACCAACAAAGTACTCCTGTGAGTGGTCGGTTATGGACTTAAAATGCGTTTAACAAGTGTCTTATTTCGTTTTCTTTTGTCACCTAACGTTTCTTGCTTTGAAGATCACCAAATCTACTCAAAGACCCGTTCGACAGAATGAAGAATTGAGCCAAGTTTCTGGATGAAGTATTGGCGCACAATTACCAAGTAATATTTTGATGAATGACCAATAACTTTCTCGTGTCTGGGTCTTTGACCCGTGGTCAGACAATCGTTTCATTTCGTTTGTTTTCCAATGTGGCCTTAAAAGGACTACAAAGAATTGGCTGTGTGAGTAACGAATCTTGGAAAAATGATTAAAGCAATCATCGCCACTAAATAGCAAACCATTTTTCATGTCTGCAGTCTAAACGATTCTGAAAAACCTGTGTTTTGATTGAATAAATGTGAAATGAGCATTTAGGCCTTCAGTCCTTTGAATGGGGAAAACGTTGGTTTATGAATGGTATGAATGAATGAATGAATATTTTATTATAGTGACATTTGTTAAGTATAAACAGTAAAGTAGATATATAATAATACAACACCCGGCCACGTTGGGCCTATAGTTCACTTTTTCCAACAATTAAACAGATAAATGAATATAAATGACAGAATATACAAAGAAACAAGAAGTAATGATATTTAAAGCTATGTGAAAAATGTTAATTAACAAATTACTCCAAACTATAAGTTTGTATTGTAAAATTTAGTAGTATAATATTGTTTTTAGTGCACATACAATATATTATATTCATACATAGTGAAAATAATGTGGCAAAAGGGAGTCAACATTCTTATGTTGTTATGGTATATCTTATAGTAATGGGCTGCTCTCGTACTAACCTTGCTAGAGTCATGTGCTAAGATTATCGATTCATTTTATAATATGGGTCGAGGACACTCCTATTTATTTTAACTATTTTACTGGGCGGGAATCAAAGATCATCGTTTAAAAAAATAAACATATTAACCTTTTTGTTTAAACTTAATCGGCAACATAAATGTGCGATATCTCCACAACGCCATCTCCTTGGAAAACATATTGATTTGTGAGATAGTCATTTTAATGTTTTTTTCTTTTCTAGTACTAAAGGAACTACGCCTCTCAACCCTTTCCCAAACAATAACGACAGTTGAACACTTTTTTGAAGACGACTTTAGAAAACATTGCGGGAAAAGGAGAAATTGCTCGTAACGAGCAATTTCTCCTTTTCCCACAATGATTTCTGCCCTATTTGGAGATTATTTTCCCAATTTCATCACATTTCTAAATGTCGTCTGCAAGCTCTTTTAATTTGGGACAGTCGAAAATGTGTTGTTTGAGAAAGGGTTAAGGCGGGTGTCATTAACGGTTGCTAAAGTGGAATTATATAAGACGAGACACAAAATGGTAGCTTTACACGATAGCTTTATCCCAATTTCGTGTAACTCTAGCATGTCCTAATGGAAGCTTGCTTTATCATCATACGTGAACGATAGAAAGATACGAAACTTGAGATATGGATGTAAGTGTTGAGAAGTCGTAAAGGTTTCAAAAGACATGACCTTTAGGACTTAACACCAATCAGATACGTATAACAACTCACCCAATGTATGATTCGAGGTAAATGAGATAAACCTATGAGTATTAGATTTCACTTTTCGAGTTTTAGTGAAGTCTTCTTTACACGTGTAGGTGCGTACACTTTATAAAGAGTTAAATAAATGGGATATTCCCTTCGCTTAAACAAGCAAGATACTAACTTTGGGAATTATAGTTTTGCAAAACATCTTATGCTAAGAATCTGCATATGTTCAAAACAACATTCCCTTTCATTTGAATATTTGGATAAGTAATATTGCAATGTAACACGCCATAAGAATCGTCACATAGAGACGCCTCAAAAAACGTGCCAAATTATAATTTTTTTTCTTTTATTTTTAAGATAATATCGACGGTCTGTAAATCGGCTTTGACTTAGACAGATATTTGGTTCCAGTCGTTAAGTGAAACGCTAACGAGATAGGCATTTTTAAGTCACATTAAGGCTCCGCTTTTGATTGTTTGCCTTCCTTCTATGCGCGTTACACGACCACAGCTGTCGATGCGCCTTAAAACACCACCCATTCATTCATTTGTTAATGTCATACGCGCTACCAAATACATAATCAAATTGAGCAAACGAAAATTTCTTAAAACCAGTAAATAGGGAGTTATATATTCTTACAGTACATTTTTCGCACGATACAGAAACAAGAAGAACGGCAGGAATTAGGCTCAGATGCGCTTCACCATGTATACCTATACTATTGGCGACACTCTTGTACTCATTATAATTTAGAAAAATAATAAAGGGTTAATTTGGAGTGGGAACTTGAGTGTCACCAAGACCATTGGTTAATGGGGTGAAACGTCTGAGTGAAATAAATAACGGTCTTTTTCTGTTTCTCTGTCGTGCAAACTGTTTATACATCATCTCTAAAATTGGGAGATTCGACGATTACTTTGATATATTAGCTTTATTGTGGATGCCATAATCGATGGTCGACATTAGCGAGGCGAAGAGAAAATTTTTTTATGGAAATTCCAATTGTTTGATATTGACAACAATGGAAAGTAGATCAAATCTGTTCCAATAAACAAACCAAAGAAAGAACGTAAGTTAAACGAGAGAAGAGTATCGCACATGATATCAGAGGATGTTTAGAGAGCAAAGAGGGCCAAGACCCCCTAAAAAACACACAAAAAACAACCGCTATGATAATGCGGAAACGCTGAAAGACAAACTCATCCCTAAAACACGTACTGGCTAAACTATGACTACCATAGCTTGTTGTTCTTATTTCGTTTCACTAGAATATATCAAAGATGGTTGCCTGCATGTGGAATTTGCGTGGAATACAAAAGTTAAGAAATGAAGTTGAAATCTAACAGTTTGCCATCAAAGCATTGAAAGGCATAAAAACCCGATTCACTTTTTTTCATGAGAACACTGATGTTAGGTAAGTTTAGAACATAAGAATTTAAAATTGTATTTTGTAACGTGACGAGGATTGGTCACATCATTGTTCTTATATGCTCATTACCAGCAATTTCTCCTTTTTTTCATATTGTTTTCTGTCTTATAAGAATATTATTTTGCAATGCCGTCTGCAAACTTTTTCACTTTGGGACAGTCTAAAATTTGTTAAATGGGAAAGGGTTAAAGACCCTTTCGTGTCGTTAGTTGTTTTTATATGGGTTTTACATCACATCAACATTATTTCAGTATTGTAGCGATGCTCGACTCTTAATGATGGAGGAAGACCCCATACTCAACTGCCCACAAGGGCTGGTCAAGGTGGGTAGAACCATCGGCATTACGTAAGTCAGTTGGGAGACTGCCTCTCATGAAAATCCATATCCCTTTCAGGATTTGAACCCAAGCGGAGAAGGGCCATGTGATTTCAAGGTCTGTACCTTAACCACTTGGTCACGGAGGCCCCTACTTGTCGTTGATTAATGCCAAATAGTTATGATTGACATTCAAATTAAGATGACTAAATTAGTATTTATGTAATTAAATGAGCGCTTACCCGGCCCATTGTTGAGCGGTTACTACCCATACAGCCGACAAACTGACTCTGAAACTGGATGTCCTTGTAGTCAATCTTCCATAGCAAGCTTGCCAAGTCGTTCTCGTACTTCCAGTTTCTGAGGAATATAAGTAAAACAGTAGAATTACATAACATACATACAGATCATAATGACTTAATAAGTTGAACAACAAGAAAAAGTTTAAGACAACAAATATTAATCCTTTTACCAAACGCCAAATTTTCGACTGTCACTAATTGAAAGAGCTTGCTTACGACATTTAAAAGTGTGATGAAATTGAAAAATAATCTTATGCTAGAATAGAAAACATTTTGGGAAAATTTAGAAAATTGCTCGTTAAGACTTTTGACAAGTTCATTTAAAAAAAAATCGTTTTGTTTACAAATAAAGCGAAAATGGATTATTGTTTTGGTGTTCCTAACATCTTCAAACATTGTTTTTGGTTTTAAGCAGATAGGCATGTAACATTTGAGATGAGAGTGACCAATACCGTAAAGGGAGATCTCTGTGAGGAGTTTGAGGAAGAACAATCGGATTTCAGTATATAATGTATGCACAGTTCTCTACCCACAAGGTCACAGAGCCCCCATATGATAATAGAGGGCACAAGTTAAGAAGGACATTACCTGTACGCAAAATTAGCGATTATTGCTATCACAAGGAACAGACCGCCCGCAACCCCGCCAAGGATCTCTTTGGTGAAAGCTGAAATTAAATGAAGACAAATATTCAATGGTGATAGAAACATGACGTATTAATAGGAACCAGACTTTTTAATTATTAATTCCTTTTATATGCTTAACCCATTTAAACATGTAAATAATTCACTATACTTTTATCTACATCACAGTTCATGCTAAATGTAGGCGCATGTCATAACCCCATTTACTCATTGGCATCGTACAAACAGCAAACACACTATTAGATTCATTGTTTAATATTAAAACGTCAACCAGTCTAAGATTTAATTGTTTCGTTTCCGAACAATTTATTCTATAAAAAGACCAAACAAAAATGCATACTTAAGGAATAAAGTGTTCCATTGACAATACTCTGTTGTATATCAGTTTACCGTATTACAAGACATGTAATCCAGAAAATTGCGTAAGTTAAAAAAAACATTCGCTTTTATTAGGTAAAGCATTATTGCAAAGTATTACACCCTTGGAATCGTATCTCCGGGACGCTTCAAATGGCATGTTACACTGTAATATTGTATTTTCATTAAATATACTATCCATCTTTGGCGCAAATATTTGTCTTGAGTTGCCTAGTAAACTGGTACCAACATAGGTTTATAGTTATCTTGGCGGGCTATCAACAGACTGACACATTTCAAAAGTTGGTACGCAGGGTTCACCACAGTCAATGTAATGTGACATTCTTTCTTACAGAAAAAGGATGAATTCGGACTGGCCAATTCGTTTCTTTTGATGTTCAAAACTGAACAACCCAATAGCTCTTTAACCCTTGGGATGCTTGGTCATTTTGTAAACAAAATAATTGTGTGTCGCCCGCTTTGTAAAGCCTTAAATATCTGCTTAGTTTTGATGAGGAAAGATATTCAGAGTAGCAAACAGATTAGATCACAGGTCAGCCGCAACTTCACTTTAGGGCTGGCCTGGATCTAACTTGTTTGCATCAGCATGAAGTCGGTTCCAGCACTTGAAGGGTTAAATCCCCATAGGACGGTATTAGGTTCAACAGGAAGAATATCGAATCGAAAAATAAACGGTCTTTTAAGTTTCTAGTGACGTAAAAAACCTGAAACATTAACCACGCAATTATCTTCTAATTTCAAATGAAATTTATCTTAAAATAGAGCCCAAGAAACAATTAAAAAGGCAATTAAGCACGTTAAGACGTTTATCTTTTTTGCATACAATGTCGCTTTAATGCATCTGTGATTGATGATATATAAAATAAAAAGCCCATCGGTACAGAAGGGAAAATAGTTCGTGACGATCAACAACTCCTTTTATCACTCTTCTGCCCACGTACATGTAATATAAAATGGAAAACAACACGGTTCAAACCTTCTGGTCATCGTCTGTTAATTTAACGCATTTGAAACATGAAGGTATGAAAGACATGGTTAATGCTTTACTTCTTTGGACCCAAACTTATTATCTTACTAGACTTATACTCGAAAGGTTCTTCAAAATCGGAAGCACAGCACTTTCCGTAATTTCTTTTAAATGTGGCTTTTAACGTTTTCTTCTGCATATGAGGCAAAAAGATGAATAATCGATTAAGAGGGTTTACTACCGATTCCAGAAAACAGAGATTATTCCGGATTAACTAAGTTTTGAAGGTTCATTTTACATGCAAAAAACAATCAAATGTGAATCCCTTTTTAAACTGTCATCCTAAAACGTCACCCAAAATTGCTTTGAAACATACACTTTTTAAAATCACCAGGCTGCAGAAGAATGGACAAAGTGGGCGCTTCTATACGAGTCTTTTTGTAAAAAAGAAAGATTGTCTTTTCGCCGTTTAATGTTTGATACTCAATGAACACAATATTCGAGATTGTAACCTTTAACTAGGGCGATTTATGAATAAAATGACTTTTCGAAAACTATCAGAGGAAGCCGAAAACATCGGAACTTTTCGCAGGGGATTAGACATAGACATAGACATAGACATGTGTATTCAAGTACAGAGGCCATATGCCCATAGTACAACATACAGTAACATAATATACATACACAAAATTGACAATCCACAAACAAATACATTACAATAGTTCCTCAATTAGATGTTGTCTAAGTTCAAAGGCTTTTACAAGATATGTTGATACTTTAATTATACTTGATTTATTATTACATTCCAAAATAGAATAAAAGGTTTGCTGATTTACGTTTCTAAGCCATGACTTTTCAAAATACATATTGCGCAGCAGTTGGTAACTTTTATATTCTAAAAAGAAATGATATTCGTCCTCAATAATGTTAAAATTTAAGTGTTTACATAGTTGGCAAAATCTCTGCTCTCTTTCTATCTTTAAATATCTACCCTTTTCAACCATTAAATCATGGGATGAACACCTAAAATTAGATACTGTCTTTTTTTTGTATATAGGATAGGTCAGTATTAAGGTATAATTCAGGAGTTAACATAGATTTAAAATATCTATAGTGCACTGCTTTTGGTGACTCATTTAGATCAGCAAACCATTTTTGTGTATAACAATCCTCAATTCTCTGAGATAGCCTGTGAAATTATTAGTGTATATACCCCGCACTAGGCTAGTGCTGCATATTCACTCACGGGCCTGGACCCCAGGCTAGGGATAAGGCTGATCAAAGTTGAGATGTCTCCAACGATTAAGCTGTTGAAACATGTCCAGATATATAAACGGAGGAAACTAGTATTTCGTCCATTTTCCATTCATACAGCGACGATTTTGATATTGGATTTGATTATCGGAAAGGCAATTATGCCAACGAATACATAGATTCGAGGATGGAGTATTTGTCATCCTTAGACATGCCATACAAAGATGGACTTCCTGTTGTATTTTGTCCCTTCATTTGAGATATTGTTAAACCATGAGAACATATACAATATAAAACAATATAATAAATCGAAATATTTAGAGTTCGTATGTCTCACAAATCTTTAAATATTAAGAGCCATTAACCCATTACCAAATAATAACGACATTTAACGACTTTGTTGCAGACGATTCGGGAAAACATTGTGGGAAAAGGAGAAATTGCTCGTATGAAAAGGAGAAATTGCTCGTATGAGCAATTTCTCCTTTCCCCACAATTTTTTTCTGCCCGATCAGGAGACTGTATTTCAATTTCATCACATATTGAAATATCGTCTGCAAACTCTTTCAATTTGGGACAGTCGACAATTTGGCGTTTGGTAAAGAGTTAAAACAAGTTTGACCGTGATAAAGAGATTGCATGACACAACAACAAAATACCAACAACAAACACCACCAACAAAACACCAACAACAAAACACAAACAACAAAACACCACCAACAAAACACCAACAACAAAACACAAACAACAAAACACCAACAACAAAACACCAACAACAAAACACCATTAACAAAACACAAACAACTAAACACCAACAACAAAACACCACCAACAAAACACCGACATCAAAACACCAACAACAAAATACCACCAACAAAACACCAACAACAAAATACTTACAACAAAACACCAGCAACAAAACGCCAACAACAAAACACCACCAACAAAACACCAGCAACGAAATAAATATCTGATCTGTTTTGGCAAATAGGGATCCTAGGAAATCATATAAGCCATTGGGAATTTATGCGTCAAAAACATAATAGGAGAGATGTGAATAGATCCCACCCCAATTTCCATCGTTTAACTAGTTGCTGGAAACAATTTGCAGGCGTTGATACGTGGATATCATTCTTAGCGGCGACTCGTGAGGCTATCCGCATAGGGGATATATCAGAGCACGATATAGCCTGGAGTCCTGGCCCATGCTAACCCGCATTAGTTCGCGGTATACGAACGGGCCAGGCTCCACCAGGCTAAGCACGATAACACACAATCGGAACCCCTCGGTGATGTTGGCAGACCACACTGATCCGCCTGCCGGAATTTGCCGATTAGTTCCGATTGGATAACACATATACGACTTTCGTAACTGTGTGATTTACTGCGCAGTATTCTCGGGATTATAGGTTAGTAGAAACATTGCGACCATTTTGATCTTTTTTTTTTGTGATGACAAAGTAGTTTCAAACACTTCCATCATTCCACTGATAGCAGAAAGTAAAGATAACATTCCAGAACGACTTTCCTAACTGTGCGCTTGTCTGTGCAATGTTCGAGAGATTGTTGTTTGATAGAAACAAGGCGACCCCCTTGATCTTCTTGCTTGAAATGACAAAATGATTTTCAACACTTTTGATATACACTTGATAGCAGATAATAAGTATTTTGATGCACTGCGCATGCATAAAAGATGCCATTGGAAGAAGGAAAAATAATCTTAAGAGTTCAGGTTCGAAGAAAATTATTATAAACAAAACATATCTAAAAAGAGTCAACCAATATGGCAACACGAGCAATTTGAAAGCAAATTATTATACAGTCTAACTTGTCTTAAGCAATCACCCTTTTAAGCAGCCAACCTGCCTTAAACAGCCTCTGCAGAAAGTCCCATTGTTAGATTTATAGTGTACATCAATTTGTGTTTAGCAGCCAACCTGCATTAAACAATTTACTCTGTCCTATAGGCTGGCCTCTTAACACAAGTTTGGCTGTATATAGGCAAAGTCTCATCATAAATTATCAGAATAGTTCACAGAAGTGCTTCGTTTCTTTCAAATACGTTTGATCTTTCTATAATCAATTTGGCTGTCGTCTGTAACGCGTCTTAAGACACAGAGAAACATTGTTTAGTTTTAGCAGACACGAAACGTTTCGAACAAATTTAAAAACCAATCAATACAGTTAACCACTACCCTAATGGGAATTTCTAACGGGTCATAATATAAAGTAGCATACAGTACGATAACATGGAATTATTTAATAGAGACATTATGCAACATAATGGCCAGTACAAGCAAGAGTACACGTACATGCGCTGGATAGGGCAGTCGATATATACATATACACATCCGAGCATCAACAAGTCAACAACACAAGAGAGAACTAACAATTCAACACATTCTCCTAAGCTATTGGGTAGGAACTATTGTTACTAAATGATATCCTACCCATTATTTTCATTTTCCTTTTTTAACATTTTTTGTACTATTTCTGTTTGAAGTATCAACGTGGGGTTTCATTGAATATATGATACAAACCACTGCCGTGGAGAAACAAGTAGCGGGTATAAGAATAGAACCAATTAAAAGTGACAAGTAATGACAAACACACGGCTTTATTAACTGTTATCTTTGTTTCAAGGAGAAATCAGACTTCATGCATCACATACTGACTGGTTTTTCTTTGACTGATTAGCCTATTTTCTTTATGGATGGTCTTTCAATTTGAGAAAACGAAAAATATTCGAAGTTGAACATATTAAACCCATTACTTAATACTAACATTTAACCACGTGCTTGCATACGACGCTGGAAAATATTGCAGGAAAAGGCGAAATTGCTCGTAACGAGCTGTATACAAAAGGCAAAATGCTAACCGCGGAGGATTTTCTTTAAATTCGAGTTACATTGTTCTAAGACGGTCTTGCTAAGAGTAACACATTGTACTTTTAAATGTCTTGTGATTTATTTGTCTGTACTCTTTCATTGCCAGTATGTTGAGTTGGATAACCTTCAATGAAAAGTGCTTATATGTAAACCGCTTCTCAGAAACGAGATCCTAATATCTACACAGTGGGTAAAGTTGTAAATAAACCAGACAGTAGCATAGATCGGCCAAATATCGCAAAGACGAAAACGCCCGTGCTATCAATCGCGAACGAGACAAGAACTAAAGTGAAAAGTTAAACAAACGCGCTAAATATTCATTTTCTATCTTGTCTTATTCCTTTTTTATTAATAATATGCGTATAATCTCCATTTTGAATTTAGAATGATAAAGGAGGAACAATCGACAAATTACTACGAACAAAACCTAATAAAAAAGACGTTTATTAGGTCTTTGCCACAAGCTACACTGCAAAAAACAAAAAGAAAAGAGGGAGGGAGATAAATATAAATGCTAGCTAAATATCATGGATTGGCGATATCAAAACTATGGTCCCGCTTTAAAACCTAAACTGTTTGTATTTTAGGCTTAATTGGTTTCATTAATTGTCTATCCGTTTGTTTCTCTGTCGAGGTAATTTAACGTTCGAGACACGCATGTCGAGGGGTACGGAGACGTTTGAAGCGAAGTTCTATCAAACTGAAGCATAATCTGTCTCGCCGTTAATACCCTTCAAATCTATGCTTCTAATCGTACATGTAACTAATATGAACTAAATTCAACACCTTGGAGGAACGGTAGATGATTAAAGACAAAACGAAAATGTGTCTTGACCCTTTCCCAAACAACAAATTGTCGGCTGTCCCAAATTGAAAGAGTTGGCACACGACATTTCAAAATATGACGAAATTGAAAAACAATCTTCTGATGGGGCAGAAAAAATTGTGGGAAAAGGAGAAATTGCTCGTTATGAACAATTTCTCCTTTTCCAACAATGTTTCCAGAGTCGTCTGCAACAAAGTGGACAAATGTCGTTATTGTTTGAGAAAGGGTTAAGAAGAAAAATCTAGTTGCACGCAACTTCTCCATTTGTCACAATAAAGTTCGGCCCAAATGAAGAAAAATGAATGGTTTATGAAAGATGTCCAATTCAGATGCTTCCTATACTCCATCATAAGATGAATGGATTGACATAACTAGAGAAACGCCAACAATTATATGCTTAATTACCATATTAGGTCAACTTTTCCGATGCTTTGTCCTATTTGATAGATATGAATTGATGTGTTGAGCACTTTTACTGTCAGGTCTATCATAGCTTAATGTACGACAGTACAATGCAGAAATATTGGACAGCCAGCTAGAGCAGTTGGAGACACATTGGATAACCTATTTATATCCTCTATGGAATAAATACATTTAGCGAATTTGGAAGCGATGGATCATAGTTATATTTACTTTTTGTGTTAACACAGTAGTCCTGATATGTGAGCTTAAAAGGACACGAACAGCTAAAACAAGAAATAAATATAAATCAAATAATTGCATTTTGATCCAACCTCGACGCTTGGTATCTTCCTGTCAATGTTTATAGACCAATCAATTCAATAAAAATCCCTATATGTCGGAAGAATAAGTGGTCCTTGAAAAAAAACGTCTTTAAGTTGTAAGCGGTTTCAGTAGCATAGAGATAAAAATGAGAGAATTAAAATATTTCAATCGGAAGGAAACGTATGTAATTTGATTCTGTTCAGAGTTACATTTCATTTCCTATAAACGATGCGAACTCGAGAAGTTTCATATGTTCTCAAATATATGAAAAAGGAAATACGTTATTTTGTGTTTGTAGATATTCCTTTGAAATTCTACTCGAAGATCGTCATTGAGAAACGTTATTGGAGTTAATATTACATGAACAGTGATTTCTCGTTAATCCGACCACGTCCCTTCCCAACAAAATGTCCGGATTACTAAATCATCCGGACTAATGAAGTAGAGCATGTTCTTATACACATTAAGACATAAACCTTCTGTATGCACGTGTATACTTGTAAAACTTAAGCAAACGCCAAATTGTCGACCGTCCCAAATTGAAAGAGTTTGCAGACGACATTTCAAAACGTTATGAAATTCAAAAATAATCTTCTGATATGGCAGGTATCATTGTGGGAAAAGGAGAAATTGCTCGTCACGAGCAATTTCTCCTTTTCCAACAATGTTTTCAAAAGTTGTCTGCAACAAACTGGTCAAATAATTCCGTTCCCTTACAATTTCGTTCAGATTGCGAGACATTCGGATAATCGGGATCATGATAAACGAGGCTTCACTGTAGCCATGTGCTAACGCTTACGCTAAGACTTACTATTTCTGGTCCTCTTTTTCATTTGTAAATATGCCTGTTACATGAAATTGTTTACACTATAAACGAATGCCTGCGTGTATTTCATAATACATTGTTTTCATGTATTCTGGTTTCGATAAAGTACCACAAGGTTGGCAAGGGAAGAGCTAAATTAAGGAGGTAAGCAAGAGACAATCTAAAGACGAGTTAAGGAGATCAGCAAGAGAAGATCTAAAAACAAATAAAGGAGGTAAGCAAGAGAATATATACTTTTGGCGGGAATACACTTCTGGTCACGAAATCCACAAGGCGGTTCATCTACAGGCGGAGCTCCGTTTTCCCAGTGAATGCTCTTACCCTCATAGAACTGTAAAGACTGAAAATATAAACACACAATAAAGGTAAATGAATAATTCTATAACATAAACCATTACCTTTATAAGGCAGTGATGTAGCTTATTTCAAAGAAAAGTGAGAACTCAGAACAGTTGGAACGGGGTTTTATACACCGAGAAAACATGCATTCTACAACTGCTCAGGAGCATGTTACATGTGCTTAGGTTCGATTGATGAATCTACTGTAGCGGGAATTGGGGAAATTTGCATCGGAAACCATTCACTTAGCATTTTAACAAATGAGCACTAAGACATGGAGATGATGTAACACAGGACTTAATAGCACATTGATGCATTGCATGCGGAATTATTGGAGAATACGCATGGATACTATATCATTTCCACATGCAACATGTACAGGTATGCACCCATGTCTTATGAAGTACATTGTTAAGCACAAATAGGCCGACAAGTTGCTTTGCGAATCCAAGTCAATGCTACATTTTGTTTTAAATTCTTAAATAGATGAATAAGCGCGTAACTAGGAAACGCTTAGAAAACTACTCAATTGTTATCTTTGGACAGTAAAGTCCTTGTCGATGCAACGCAATGTACTCTATTTTTCATGAATATTCATCGCTAACGACCGATTATCTCGACAGCCGTCAGACGAAACATTTGAAATGCAATGTTACGAAATATTCTTTTATCCCAGAACAGGTATGTATAAGTCATTGCTTCTTAAACAGTTTAACAAGCCTTAGCTCGATGACTATGTTTGTAATTTCTGGACCTTAATCAATGACCATGTACCAAGTACTTAAAGGCACATAAAAGGAGATAAGTAGAAATAAATTACTAAAAAAATATATAGTTCTTTCATTATTTTCATAAAAGTCATGACAATTAATTTAACAAGCATTGAGACCCTATTGAATAGGCTCCTTTAACATAAGTTATTTTGTGCTTGAAATATAGTAGTCTCCACTTTAATCATGTTTATCAACAACCTGTTTGTTTACATATTCAAATTAACGAATTCTGATTGGTCGGTTCAAATATGTGTGTATCAACTGCCAAGGTCAGGGGTGAAAAATCACACAATTAAAATGGTTAATCTGGGTTAATTCTTGTTGGCTTTCACGTTAAAGTTATGCTGATGGGGTTTTTTGGTGATAACTATTTGAATCCGACCAAAAGTTTACCAATTAATATAGTTTTATACAGCATTCATCTCCTTTTATGTGCTTTTAAAGATAGAGCTGCGTTGACACCTTAAACATCTCTTCCAATTCGATGGTAGCGGTAGTTTACACATCCTTGTAGCAATGACCATAACCAGTTTTTTTTCCTATAGAATTTCTTAGACATGGTTTCAGGGTCGTAATACTGCTTAAATTTTGCAGAGTGTAATTTAGGGAAGTCATTACCAATATAAAAGGTGAAAGCTTGGTTTCATCTCATACTCGTAACTAGGGTGGATATGTTTTTTGGATTGGCCAGAATTTAATGCAATGATAAATATCATACTTGAATATGAAAAGTAGCACACATTCTTTGGCACATTTTTATTAGAAACAATTTTAAACGACAAGAAAGTGCTCATTACAAGCGTTAAAGGCCTAGTCTTTGGAATGTCTGGTATCTTATCTCCCACTGGGCACCCTACAGGGCAACAATACAGTTCCACAGCATGGTGCAAATTTCCTGTATATTACCAGAGACATAGATAACAGAGATTGGCAACTCCGGAATTATCGCCAAACTCTCGCGTGCCGCGAGGTTCTGCGAGATAAGGAAAGTGCTTACCTGTTTATCTGTTGTCACGGGAGATGTCAAGCGAAATTGATACTTCTTTATTACAGTAAAATAGCTATGTTTTGGTTATCTGAAACAACTTCTGGACATTTTGTTTTATTTTCATTTTATTAAATTCATTTTATGTTAAAAACATAACATAAAGTTCCAGTAGGCCTTCTTTTTCAATGACATGCTTGATTACCATGCAATTCAGAATTGTACTTATAACGACAATGTCTTTCAAGCAAAGGTTTGAATAATATTTTGTAATAAATCAAGTGACTCTATTTAGTTGCGGTTAATAACCAAAGCATGAACTTTCCACTAAGACATGATAGTTTTCGTCAATACTAAAAGATTGCTTTCTCACTTCATTTCATTTATTCTGTGTCGTAAAACTGTTTACAGTGCTCTTTTTGTCAAAACAAAACACATATTTCATCATGACATTATTTCAAGCCAAATGTTTCAATTTAAGAAGATTAAAAGTATTTTATGATGTTAAAATGCATGTGATGAGAATTTTTGTAAAAGTGGTTTTAGTAAACGAAAAGACACGTAAGAAAAAACTGACGTGCAAAGCTTTTCAATACACCTTTTACCGCAGATTCCTCTAATATTGATTGCAAATCAATAAGTACATAATTATTCTTAAACACGTAAATGTCTGGTCTTATCATGCTGCTGACCGAAATGATTTTAGAAAAAAGAAATGTGAGCTTTTTGAATGTTAAACCAAAACAAATAGTGTGTCTTCACCTTCGTTTTTATTATCATTTCTCGACGAGAAATTAAGTCAAAGCACACTACTTTTAAAACCAGACAGACGCTTTAAACAGAACAAATCCTCCCTATTTTGTTTTCGGGATCTTTAGGTCATTAAATTTGAATGAGGTGTCAGAGAGTGGACACAGGGTTAGCGCACACACTTCTTGTGTAAGCGCCCTAGCATCAAAAGGTTTTATGACATCAAACTACATATTTTATGGGGTGGCAATTTACAATCATAGCCTGTATTGTCCACTACCGTGATTGACTCTATCGCCCTTCGTTCTTCAAATGACACATTTCACTTGACATATTTGCAAGCGATCGGAATTAAGAAGAAGTATGACGAAAAAGGAAATATCGTGGTGTTTCTGATTAAGCAGATATATCCATTCTCTTTTGTTCATTAATTGAATGGATTTTCTTCTTCTTATATAGGAATAACACTTTGAAAATACGGGAAACTATAAAACTTAGTCAGCATTTAATACGGGATCAATTCAAACTCATTCAGACGTTTTCAGTAATAACACGTTTGATAAAATCCAAGTCACACAGTTTAAGTTTTAATTGATGCAAAAATGAAAGATTTTGATCGAAAATAAAATGGCTGAAATCATGATTATGCTTGTGTGGTAAAGCAAACCTGGTATAACTTCGTTATAAACACGACAATCACCATAAAAAAAGCGGGTAACCATAAAACAAAAATAACACTTCAGGAAAATGTCAAGTATGATATGATCCAGTGCAGTGTTTTTTAGTTCAACTTGCTACAACTTTGTTATATTTTGGTTGGAAATCAAGATGGCTGAACTCATTATTAAGGTAGTAAATGGGACATATTTAGTACGCAATAACTTCTTAATGACAAAGCATATCAGACTGAAAATTTGGAAATCAACAAAATCATATTATCCCATTAAAGTGGACATAAATCAGAAATGTTTGAATATACCTCCATTAAAACATTTTACTTTGTACAAGTATGAAATATTTTGGTTGAAAATAAAATGGCCGAAATCACGATCATGCTTGTGTGGTTAAGTAAACCTGGCATAACTTCGTTATGGAGGCGAAGATTACTTTAAAAATGCGGGCAACCATAAAACAAATATAACACTTCAGGAAAATGTCAAGTATGATATGATCCAGTGCATAGTTTTTAGTTTTACTGTGCACAACTTTGTTAACTTTTGGTTGGAAATCAAGATGGCTGATCTCATTAAGGTAGTAAATGGGATATATTTAGTACGCAATAACTTCTAAATGACAAAGAATATCAGACTGAAAATTTGGAAACCGACAAAGTCATATTAACCCATTAAAATGGACACAAATTAGAAATGTTTGAATATACCTCCATTAAAACATTTTACTTTGTACAAGTATGAAATATTTTGGTTGAAAATAAAATGGCCGAAATCATGATCATGCTTGTGTGGTTAAGTAAACCTGGCATTGCTTCGTTATTGAAGCGAAGATTACTATAAAAATGCGGGCAACCATAAAACAAATATAACACTTCAGGAAAATGTCAAGTATGATATGATCCAATGCATTGTTTTTTAGTTTTACTGTGCACAACTTTGTTAATTTTTGGTTGGAAATCAAGATGGCTGAACTCATTAAGGTAGTAAATGGGACATTTTCAGTACGGAATAACTTCTAAATGACAAAGAATATCAAACTGAAAATTTGGAAATGTAGAAAATCATATTAACCCATTAAAATGGACACAAATTAGAAATGTTTGAATAAACCTCCATTATAACATGTTACTTTTTACAAGTATGAAATATTTTGGTTGAAAATAAAATGGCCGAAATCATGATCATGCTTGTGTGGTTAAGTAAACCTGGCATAACTTCGTTATGGAAGCGAAGATTACTATAAAAATGCGGGCAACCATAAAACAAAAATAACACTTCAGGAAAATGTCAAGTATGATATGATCCAGTGCGTAGTTTTTTCGTTTTACTGTGCACAACTTTGTTAATTTTTGCTTGTAAATCAAGATGGTTAAACTCATTAGGGTCGTAAAATGGACATATTCAGTACGGAATAACTTCTAAATGACAAGGAATATCAAACTGAAAATCTGGAAATGTAGAAAAACAAACCCTTTCTTTAAAATGGACTTGAATTGGAAATGTTTGAAAAACCCTCCTTTAGAACAGTTTGAATCTAAAACTACTCAATTATCACGTTTATCGCACCAAACCACGAAAGTGCGAACAATTCAATCAAGTTTGTCGCAGTTTGCCATGTTTATTTCTTTGATAATCGCTTGCTGATCGGTCTTGTTGGATGGAGAAACTTTCTAACAATAACAATATAGTAAATTCGGTAAGAAAATAATTTAATAATGACTTAAAACACGCTTAAATGTGTGTTGCCTATTTCGCGTTTAGTTGAAAATTGCGTCGATAGACAGATCTCGAAAGGTCTCGCTAAATAACGCGTCATGCGAGATATCGCAGAAACCGGCTATAGGTAAAGAAGGAGTTGCCAATCTCTGTTATCTATGTCTCTGATATTACTTGAAAAGGAATGGGTGGTCAGATTATGCAATACCCCAACCCTTCGGTTTCTCATGATGTAAAACATTGATAAGAAATACGTGTTTGGTTATAGCTTTCTTTATCTAAAACAAGGATTTACATGATTAATAGATTTTTCTTAATAAACTGACAAGAAATATAAAAAAAATGAGTTAGTTGTTCAGTGAACTAGCACTTGTCAAAGTTATAAAATGGATGATGATAATGATATACTATGGTGATGATGATGATATACCTCAGAGGAACTATAACATTCCCTGCTGCAAGTCACTCTTACATAAATTAATCTTTATTCAAGGTACAAATTAAAAGAAACAGTCCCCTATTAAAAACCTATCCAAAATTCCAAAAATATATTTCAAGTCTTACATAGAAAAATATAAACAAAATTCCACAAATTTTCACTCGTTATACTTATAATATTGATGATGACGATGATGCTTTTGATGATAATGTTGATGATGATGATGGTGATTTTGATGATAATGATGATGATGATGATACTACAGAGGAACTATAACTATGCTGCAAGTCATAATTACGTAAAATGATCTTTATATAAGGCACAAATTGAAAAAAAAAGAAAAACCTACTAAAAAACCTTTCAAACTTATTCTGCTGCTTAAATGTCCTCTTTAAAAAAATTTGTCAAAAGAAACCAATCAGTTTGACACAGTGCTATACATGGTATTACGTAATCCCAATTAATTATCACAGCTGGTCATCACACCGGGTGGGCATCTGGTTATTGGTTTTGGGGGGGGTCAATAAAGAAGGACTAAACTAGGCCTTTAAAGACAATCATTACGAGTTGCGTGTACATATCAACAGGAACAACAGTATGTCGACACAATCTAAACCTAATCCAAACTTTCTATGACGAAAACACAGTTTAAGAAACAATACATATGTTCCACTTTGGCTATTATGATCAATGAGGAAGAAATAGAGACTGAAAATTGGTTGCATTTTACGTAAGTATATATAGTTTGATTTTGTACGTTGAAGAATTATTTGGTAACGGTTGGCCTTTTAAAATGCAGTACAGTATTTCAATATCACGTGCCAAATACGCATTCATCAAAACGCGTTCGTTTATGGACGTATTTCGGTATTTCCCTATTCTAAGTAATTAAAACAATATGCCAAAGGCTGAATCTTTACCAGTTTTGAACGGAAATGTCGTTCGTTTTTGCTTTCAATCAGGAAGGTAGAGAATTTCCTCTCGTGGTGTTACTAACGAACTTGTCGACGGTGCATAAATCTGATAACTCTCTACGGTTGTTCTATTATCAAGTATTTTTATAATATTTTCCCCGCCTTGTTTATGTTACTCGATTAGTATTGTAAAGTTATTTCAAATCCCAATGATAAGAGAGGTGCTTTCTTTGAAACTTGTTTAAATCTGTTTCAATATGATTCCAGCTTTGCTTCAGCGTCCCCTGCAACTGATCAATGCTTCCTTTTCATGCCTGAATTTTTGCCTTCATTTCCATTCGTAATACTATCTTCTAATCTATGATGTCATTAACCCATTACCAAACAATGACGACAATGAACCAGTTTCTTGCAAACGACTTGGAAACATAGTGGGAAAAGGAGAAATTGTCCTTAACAAGCAATTCCTCCTTTTCGTACAATATGTTCTGCCCTATCAGGAGATTATTTTTCAATTTCATCACATTTTGAAATGTCGTCTGCAAACTCTTTCAATTTTGGGAAGTCGAAAATTGAGTGTTTGGTAAAGGGTTAAGCAAAATCGCTCCTACAATTGAGTTGTGGTTTTTGCTGTATTCCGACAAATCTGCGGAAATCATCACTCATAGGTTTTCAAAAGAAATGCATAGCCTATTTCATTCGAAATCAGGTTATAGAAAATGAAAATCACAGGGAAATACTACGTAGAAAAATGTACAAATTCAAACCGTTTAAATCGAAGGCGATGGGACATTCAGGTTTTACTGCGATGGACAAGTTGTAAAGAAGAAATCCCAAAACTTCATTTGGTTATAGTTAGTAGAACAGTAAATAGGGGTGAACGTTCACTTATCATTTGTTATTCGTTCGTTTGGTACTAATAATCAATCGTCAAGAAATACAACTTTAACCTCCATGCTTGTGTTAACAGGTTAGATCGAGCCAGCCGCCAAGTATATTTCCAACAAACACAACAATACTGAGCAGATATTTAAGATTTGGGAATGCAGGCGACACACAAGTATTCTACCGTCCAAGTATTCTAAGGGTTAATTCTGGCAAGGATCTGTAAATTCATATATCTTACATGTTGGTTTATACTACAGGTATAATGAACTTTCCTTTATTTGACAAGAGACCAAAACGATAGAGGAAAAGCTTTGTTCGGGTAGGTTAATGGTGCGATTTAATTCGTCTAGTCGATATTTATCAACTTGTAATAGCCAACGGCGCATATAATAATTCACAAGATACAACCTGGTTATCAGGAATGTGACCAATGATAATCAACAAAAGTATTTCCTAGTTATCTCCATACAAACAGTGACAACAATATAGGGCCTCGTGAAATGAGGTTTTGATAAACTGAAAATTTATACAAATGTGTCTATTTCTTGTGATCTATGTATATAAGGTATATTTTGATGCATCCTCATTGATGATGGAAAGAAACATTGCATTCAGCTGTTACGAAGAGAGGGGGAGAGGGGGAGAGGGGGAGAGGGGGACAGGGAGAGGGGGAGAGGGGGAGGGAGGGAGAGAGGGAGAGAGGGAGAGAGAGAAACACAGAAACCGATGAAAACCAAGAGAATATACATCTCATCCATTTATACTTATCTCTTTGCCTTTGCATTTGTCGTTTGTGGGAAAACGTTTATTCAACAATACGGCAGTTAATGACAGAACAAAATTTCAAAGAATAAGTTTTCATTTGGTCATTTAATCACTGTTCAATGCTTTTTCCCGATCTCATTTACAGACTGGTTGACAGTCTCTGCTTGAAAATTATTTGGAAGGTTTCATAGGAAACTGTATAGTGCAACATAGCCACGTTTGGTAGTTCACTCTATCAATCTGTCGCGGATATATCGAAATAATTCGTTCCAAGTCAATTACCAAAGCCGCTGTCTGAGAGAGTTATGTACGATACAGTCTAGTTAATCTAGGACAACGTAAGACTATTAACCCACAACGAATTGCAAACTTTGTTATGGCTACCGAATTACACTTGCTTGACTTAAATCCTTTTTCAGAGAAAACAGGATTGGCTCTTGTCCTCTTCAACATACTGGTTTCAAAGTGCATGAATCATTTTACAGTTTTTTTTTATGTTTCTTTTGCTTTTTTAGACTTTGTCTGAGACCGCGGCATTTTAACCCTTTCCCAAACAATCACAAGATTTGACGACTTTGTTGCAGACGACTTATGAAAACATTGTGGAAAAGGAGAAATTGCTCGTGACGAGGAATTTTTCCTTTTCCCACAAGGTCTTCTGCTCTTTCTGAAGAACATTGTTCAATTTCATCAAATTTTGAAATGTCGTCTGCAAACTCTTTCAATTTGGGACAGTCGACAATTTGTTGTTTGGGAAAGGATTAGAATGTCTAAAAGACCATCACGAAGAAGTAGTGTCGGATTTGGGACCCCTTTATTCAAAGGCGAATGGATAAACTTGGCTATTGACACTAAGCACAAAGTGGGCATCATGAGATGCGAATGTGTGCATTTCTAACATGTTTATTTATATTGTCCAGTGCACTAAAATACAGAAATAAGTATTGTGTCACAAAGTCATGTCTTCGCTATAATAAAACATTACACGCTTATTTGTTGGCAGATGAAGATTAAAGGAACAATTTGTCGAAAGGAATAATTTTTTAAAACTTGTATCTGTCCTTATTATAGTTTCAGCAGAGCGGACCATTGGGTTGACTGAAGTGCAATATATGATGGATCTCGACCCCAACGCACCAATTTATTTGTTTATTGTCGAGTTCTTGTATAATTGCACTTTATTGTCAAGTAAGTCTGTAATTACACTTCAGTTTATTGCTTCGAATTCATCACCCATGACACATGCTGAATAAAAACACATTTCAATCTGACACGTATTTGCCTTCCCTCATACATAATCCATAAAAAAAGGCCGCAGACAACGGAACAACGAGCAGCCAACAGGATAAATGCCTTTCTCTTGACCAAATGCTTCCCAATCTCAATAGAGTGTTTTATACCGCGACTAGTTAGTTGGTTTAACTTCGAAGGTGTAGGGGGAGGGGCAGGGGTGTGGTTGGTGCTTACATTTAACTACTCATGAACTGAAGAAAAACATAACAGTTGTATGATGAATATACAGGCCTTTCTTGTAATCAACAAAACCCCCGCTTATAGCGGTGTTAAATTTTACATGTCACAGATCGGATATGTTACATATATGCCATATTCGACCCTAAAAGTCACATCCGCCAAATGTGCCTTACTTGTTTGTGAAGAATGACAGTAGAATATAGAAACATATTTGTCGCACACTTGTTATAAATTCAGTCGAGTTTTGCACTGGCGTTGCATATCCGATCATTGACGTAGTCGTAAGGTTCAACAATTTTTTAGCTTAATCTTAAAACTTAATATAGGGAAGATGTTTGTTCAGTCTTTGCTTATACGTTACTCAGCCGTCTTTAATTAAAAAAACACGAAGCAAATGATTCTTCAGGTAAAAATATTTGTACAGTTTTGATGGAAAACACCCTCTTGTACTTTTAGGAAGAATCTGATTAATCGAGAAAGCAGACATGCTGCTTTTCACAATGAAATAAAAATTCACCCACAGCGGGCCATTATAAAACCAAAATGATTGGGTAATCAATTGGTTTTAAAAAACAGATTATAAAAAGAAACATTTGTGGTACTCAGGAAGGACAAAAAGAGCACAGTCGATACTTGTTCAAACCCTTATTTGGTTTTCACGACGAATCTCAGTTTGATAATACTGGTAAAGAATTAGAAATTACTTAATACTTATACAGGCGGACATTACGAAGCTGTGTGAATTAACAAATAATGATTGTGCGTATCTATACATATGAGACTTCAAACAACAGCATACGACATTAATAGCATGGAAAATATTTTTTTTTTGTAAGCTTGGCAACAAACCAGTGGGTCTGAGTATGGATGGTGTTTTGTGTCTTTGGTCATATGAGTTACGCAAGTTCTATACAACAGACACATCATTTTCGTGTACACGTATAAATAAAAGTGACTGATTCAGAGATTTGTCCTTTTAAGGAGGA
Organism: Cerastoderma edule; assembly: GCA_947846245.1. Lineage (NCBI taxonomy): Eukaryota > Metazoa > Mollusca > Bivalvia > Cardiida > Cardiidae > Cerastoderma > Cerastoderma edule. The sequence goes on from OX401406.1 coordinate 17,996,309, forward strand.
TGGCGGAAAATGCACGTCAACTTACCGGAAGTGCTGTTAGGTTCTCGTTCATCTGAAACACTCCGACAGGGTACATGCCTATGGCTTCTTCACCGTCATGGAGTTGACTAAGTCCGTGAGCGATCAGCGAGTAATTACCCTCGGAGTCGCCGAGTTCATTAATACGTAACATGTAGCCCATCGCACCTGTCGATTCAACCAGAAAACTATGTTATTGACCACCTTATTATATAGTCTGGTTTATTTTAATTACAACTTATTTGCATTGCAACAATTGTAAAAAAAAAGATCTTATGACTAAAATAAATCACTCTTAGATTTGCTTCCTTGATACAAAACCGGTCCTCGAGCCGTATTTGGGTGATTGTCGGCATTGTCACCGTGCCGCTTACGAGCATCGAACCGGCACATTAACACTGCAACATTGTCACCACATGGCCAGAGTATCGACAGAAACAAACAGTTTTTTTCATCAAAAATGATTTAAAACAAACGTGTCGTGTGCATGTAATAACTCGAACAGCAATTATTGAATTTTTTTTTGTGATCGTTCGTGTTTTTGTTTTTTTTTGTTAAGATATAAAGATTATTGCTTTAACATTTTTTAACCTCCAGGGTTTTTTAACAGATGCTGCTGTCTGTGATTCATTAAAATGTAGCTAGCAAGTAGTAATACAAAAGCAAAAACAACAAACTACAAAAAAACAACAACAACATTTTCGTATCTCATAATATTTATCTAATTAAATCTTCATAACATATCTGAAGATTTCTATAGGATATCATTAACATTTTTACTTTGCAATGGTGGACAGATTCACTTAGTCTAATGGCATGCATAAACTACTATCATTGGAAAATTCCTGTGCACAGCAAATCTCTTTCATCTGTGCAATCTGTTGAGTGATATCAAATACAGGTAAAGTTACTTGTTCACAGATGTGTGAAAACATTTACGTTGAAATTCAATTCCTTTATGAATGTACAAAGGCTGAACTGTTTCGTAATACGCACCGCTGAAAAGCCATTAGAACAAAAATAGTATGTATCTTAGTATCTAGAGTCCGTTAAAAAACGGCTGAAGATTTTTTCAAAAACCCAAAGCATTACAACGTTTTGATATCTTCCTCTTACCGACTGTATTTACTTAAACCTGTATTGACACATTATAAATTATTTTTTGTTTAAAACAATATTGACATACAACTGCTCTGTTTCAGAGGCATTTCATTTTACATTGCAAATTGTCTCATTTGTAAACAAGCAAATTAAATAATCAAAGCATAAACACAATACACCCTACTCACTTTTGTATGTTTGACGTTTAACTAGGTCAATGAGTAACGTCCCGTTTTTAAAGTCCACCCCATCCTCCAATGCTTTATGAACAGCCCTCGCATATAACCATACGGCGTCGTAAAGATATGCCGCTTCCGGTCGGATCTGAAACAAACATGAAAAAAATCCCAAAGGTAACCAGGGTGAAAAAAACAACGTGCAGCCCGACTGGAACTCGAATAAGGGACCTCTGCAAGCCGAGCGAATGCCCGACATATATAGCTATCCGGCAATCATACACATTGAACTCTAACTACCAAATCGAGACCACTACTAGACAAGTGTGACGCTCAATTCGATTGCATGTAGCATAGGATCATAGCCCGTTCATGTACCGCACTAACCTTGTGTAAACAAGCCTGGTAGACATATATGCAAGGGGCAGGACCCTTGGCTGAAATGTATGTCTTCTTTCTAACGAATTACAGTGAAGAATGTGAAAAGGAATATCACAGACTGGCATTGATAAAATGACAACATAGGTTTCTAAAGCAACATATCAATTGATGATTGATCGACAGCTTCCCAACCCCATGTATTATCGTAGGGAAAAGAAATATATCATTTGTATTGCAGATATTGCAAACCATAAAATGAATCAATCACTCATTTCATTTTCACTCGATTCATTCTTCTACCAAACATACGAAACCTTACATATTCGACTATTATGTAGTTCTACTTACTATTTTGAGCCCTCCCACGTCCCTGAAATGGTTGGTATAGTTCCAGGGAGGAGCCTCCAGGTAGTTGTTTACAATGGTGGTGAAGTTATCGTACCCGGGGTACACGGGTGGGGAGTGGACGACGCCGATAAAATAACGGAACGCCTGCTCGCTGTACTCCGAGGGCGTAAATATACCTGGAAACCAAGGATGACAATATACCAAGTACAAAATTATAGTGATTTGCGTTGTTTCCTTAACAGTTATTGTTAAGGAAACAACCCAATTTACTACAATGCCCTCGGAAAACCATTGCAAACAAGAGTGTGTAATACTTGAACAAACTGTCTCATAACTTTCACAAACGATGACAATTTCTGTTTATGCGGGGAAGCAGTATATTCCACGGGGAATATATTAGAGTGTACCAAAAAAAAAAGAAGAACATTAAATTGAGAGCATATTAAACACGAAAGAAAAGGAAAAAACAATATCACACGAAAACGACATCATATCGAGTAAAAAATGAGGAAATCGATTATACAAACGATACTTTCTGTACAATTTTCACAATTGATTGTATACTTTAGAGATGATAGGTGAAGAACAATCTTTACATGAATAAGTGGTCGGTTAAAGAATAAAATACTATAATGTAATATCCAAAATACGTTACCTTTAAAGTAGGCCTTCGGATCCTTGGGTTTGTATTGGCCTAGATGAACACCAACCACGAAGTATTCACCCGAGTCGAGTAACCCCCGATCTTTAAGGTGGTCCATCAGTCCGACAAACTCGTACGATTGGGCCAACATAACATAAACTGAAATGTCGAGGGATTAGATATGAATAATGTCATAGGTGACTATCGCTGATGCCAACTTATGATACCGTATTGAATTGTATAGCCTTTCAATCTATAGATGGGATATTGGATCTTGCTTTAACAGCAACGATATGCGGCCAGTCGTTTTCGTTTGTATGAGACACTTATGAAAGTGACTGACGGGTTGTGTGCTTTTTTGTAGGATTTTTAATTGTGTGTTTAAGTAAATACTTTATGGACCATTTTATTTCGAAATAAGAAGTCTACGTTTACGTGTTAGACTGTCGTACGAATTTTCAGCATAATGATTGCACAAAAGGTGTCCTCGATATGTGTAGGTCATCGATGGTTCAAATTTATTTCTCCCTTTCAGAGTTTGCGATTCTTTGTGAGGAACCTTTTCGTTTACGAGAACCTTTGTACCAGGGTACCGGTTTACTAAACAACTTTATGGAATTGTTTGCTTCTGTTGAAACTGATTATAAGAGATAGTTATTTGAGTGACGCAAACACAATACATTCAAACATCACGTCAATCAAAGCGATTTCAATGGTGTGTTACTCTGCAATATTGCTTACCCTTATAACGTACGCATATTTTCAGCTTAAGTTGTTTAGTAAAACGGTACCCTGGACTTTTGTCCTTCACTATTGGACAATGTATTTACTGTTGTTCACGTCCCCTTGCTATGAAAGCCAATGTCTATATAAGGGAAGCACGCAATGTGCACTTAACGTCTCTACCATATCACAGTTTGATAAGAATTTCGAACGTCTGGTATACACATAGTGTGTCAATGTCAGGCGATAAAGCCACAAATTCTTCAGTCAACTGAGATCGTTATTTCAATTTGTCATTGTCAACTTTTATGTTCATTAAGTGTTTGAACAAAAAGCACTTAGCAACTTGAATTCCATTGAACAAGGGTCTCAATACGAAGCAGATCTTTTCAATAGTCATGATTGAGTTTGTTACCAGACGACAGCTGTAATTGTGACCAAGCTGAATGACATTTTTATCATAACTAAAACAACATACAGTATGTCATTGAAAAGACCAATGCAGTCTAAATGTTTTTCAGATGTTGTGTATTTATGTATTTTACCTTTATAATGCGTGGTAATGTTTCAAATATTGGTTTTTGTGTCGTCTGCTTTCAAAAACTGAAAATTCTGTTTATTCTTGTTGAGGAAAGATAGCCTTGAGAAGGAGTAGCAAACAGGTTAGATCACAGGCCAGCCGCCAATTTACTTGGCGGCTGGCCTGGATCATACCTGTTTGCATAAACATGAATTCGGTTCAAGCATTATAATAAAGTATGTCTTTGCCCTCATTTCCAGTCAGGTAAATATGACCCAATACACAATGAATGACTTAAGTTACGATGGAGCTAGAATCAACAGATTTATTCACATTCATACTTACTCCTGGTATCAACAAACGAGTCCTGGACGATCCGAACGAACGGGTTCTCCGTGTGCAGGTGAAAATAGGGTCCCTTGTACGTCATTCGGAACGTTACTTGGATACCGTACTCAATCAGAGACTGTAAAATAGAATGAAAATTAAATGTAATTATTCACTAATTTGTAAGGGCTCCGCTCCGTTTTTAGCAGTAAGTTTTGTTGTACGGTCACATCATCTGTCCATAAAACTTCCTCAATATACTTGAATATGTTGTTGCATTCGATATTGAACCCCACTTCGACCGTCCAAATAGTTTTTTTAATCTGATAAGACTCTTCTATCCACATACGCATATAAAACCTTTCCTGGTAGCTCTTCTCGCTCGTTTCTCTCGAGTAAACCGAAACGCTCTCGTGCATTATTCCACACCCTTCACGGATTTACAATAGAATATCCTCCACACATATGTCTTCTTAATAGACGTAAGGTAAAACCAAAGAAGATACAGTCGTTTCTGATTCATTAGTAGACACGTCTTCTTTCATCGTTTAACCTTTATATTGATGGAAAAGACTTCATGCTTATGCAAACATGATAGATCCAGGCCAGCCGCCAAGTCAGTTGGCGGCTGACCTGCGATCTAACCTGTTTGCTTCTATGAGTATCTTTCTTTATCAATATAAAGCAGATACTTAAGTTTTTGGAAAGCAGACGACACAAAAGTCTATTCTTAGAAATGTACCCAGCATTCTCAGGGTTAAGTAAGAATTTTTTATTGTATGGTAATTGAGTAATCAGATCAGGCCTTATATCGCCGACTAGGGGGATTAAAAGGACCGTCTGAATTGTTGAGACTCCTTTACTCTAAGAGTTCTGCATATTGTTTTCACTATGTTTATGTATAAGACTTTGTTTGTATGTACGGAAGAGGAGAGGAAGCAATAGGAGAGATAACGAAGACAGATAGGTAGAGAGGGAGAGAGGTAGAGAGAGAGAACGATAGATGTACCACGTTGACAATACATTATTTTGTAAATTTATTGTTTAAAATGACGATGTACTGTATTTGTATAAGTCAAATGAAATTATTCTGATTCTGACTAAATGTCTTACGCTAAGATTAAAACAATATCCCCTTTATCATAATCTCGAGCGAAGCATTATTGCAAAGTTCTATATTACTGGAATCGTCGAGACGCACCAAATGCCATGTCACACAGCGATATTATGATTTTGATTAGAATGGTATCAATGTGTATTAGTTGTTAATTGCCTAACAGATATTTTGAAGTCGTTTCGAAAAACGCAATTATGGACTTAGTGCTTTTTCAACGTATTATTTTATCTGTCGTTCAAGAATCCCTTTTTTACGTTGATACTGGTCCAAAGTGCAATAATGCCATGGAAGGTTTAAAGTACGGGGGATAATAATTCCTTTGTATAATTGGTCCGAAGGCAATGTCTCAAAAGTAGAAATTGCACTTTTCAACAATTCACACTAATTTTAGTCTTCTTATTCAGACGCATGTATACAAAAGAAAATATTGATATTAAAACAAAAGCATATTGAAGCGTCTATGGGAAAAAGCTTTTTTTTCTCCCAGGATGGCAATACTTCGAAAGTAAATGAGGAATCAGCGTTGCGCGTACTTAAAAAAAAACACAATAATTTTATTACAAAAGTTCATTCCCTCAAAAAAACACCGACACGAAATGGCGGTACTCACTTGGGAATCAACATAATAATGATGTTCTATAAACCATCCCGCCTTTATTTTTATAATTATATAATGATTGTCGTGGAAACCCCCAATCTGTTACTTATATCAGAATCGTTGTTGTAGAAATATAAAACCTGCTTCTAACAAATTTGACATTTTGTTATGAAAACGGCCTTTTCAAACCTCAAACATATATGTATTTCATTTATTTCAAATGTGAAACTTTATGACAAACCAGCCAAGTGTTCCAAGGACGTAGAATGCTGACGATCATGTTGTTGTTTGTAAATATCTTGTTTGATAAGTGCCGAGACATACAGGTATCATGTTGTGCCTTTTATACCCATCAACGGCACATACATTAACAATGCTAGTCCTTTTCATCCGTGAACGAACTGCAAGCAAGGTGTCTCAACAATCAATCTTCTTGTTATACAAATCATGCTTTGGAAAATCTCCGGAGACCTCTTTTGCAATTCGCGCCTCCTTCATATAGCCACATAAGAGATAAAAAACCATGTCACAAAGGTTGATTAACGAAAACCTAGATTTCCCCTGTTGACAACAAACGTCACGCACTTTTCTATGTTAACCCAGTTATGTACATTTACACTTTCAACTGAAGCTGCTCCTTTTTATGTTTTTTATGGGGTTTAAATGTTTTCATTTTCTTCGGTTTTTCGAACACTGGTTAAAACTTCTGCTTCCTAACTCTGAAATCTAAATAAGTTGAACTTCGGAACTGTCCTGCTTCTTAGTCGTGATCCACCGAATATCCTTTACATAAAGACAAGTCAACAGAAGTCAAGATGTATGTTTAAAGCTGTTTTTGTAGGTTAAAACTTGATATCTTCAAAACTGTACAACAGTTCTTCCGTTGTATGTTATACACTGGAGTATATAAACCTGATGCAAAGTTATGTTTTATAGTCGGTATACAATGAGTTAGTTTTTATTTAAATCCAAAAGCGTTACAACGGTTTTGAAATCTTTTGCACTTAAAACGTATAAAGTTAGATATAATGACGCTTCCTAAATGGCTCTTGTTTTCAATGAATGCTTAACATTGTACATCATAAAACAATACACAAACTTTTCAAAGACTTTCTTTACTGTCAAATATATGTAAAATCATATTTGAATTGAAAATCTCAACAATGTTTGAATTATAAATACATGGCACCATGTGCAAGGTAAAACCACAAATGATCTGTCTTTTAAACGTTGTCATTATAAATGATTTGGCCACGAAAGTTCAAAATGTTCGGTGTAGGCCTGGACCAAACGCACGTGACAATCTGATACGATAGAGTTCTTTTAAAAGACAAACATATGCTAATTAAGCATTTTTTTAAAACAATCTGAATTTCATTAAACGGTACAGGCAAACTTTAATTGCTAAATATTCGTCTGGCCATGAAGATTACACCAACTTTATTGCTACAAACTCCAGAACATACATTGGCACTTATAAATGACCCTAGATGCAATGTTACACAAGTAGAATGGTACTAGAATGTGTTCTAGATATGGCATTTAGTTAGATAATTCTAGCTAAAGTATCGTGTTTGTGTTCAGACCTACCCTTGATGACTTTTGGGCCTGTCTCATCAAGGATTCGTAACTTAACGTCTACGTTTACGTTTGTCGTAACTATTGAATCTCGAAGGTTATATTGCTTTTCTGAATAAGAAATAGACATGCATTCAAAAATACGATAAAGAGTTTACAGTTAGGACGAATGCTCGATGCACGTCTTAGTTAACGCCTTTCCAAGATACTGTGTTCTCCTTATATTTACTTTTACGGGAAGATCTAGTGTACGAACATTTGTGAAACCGGCCCAAGTTTCTATAGGGTAGCGTATCTGGTTTTGCTTTGGGGCTCTGAGATCGCTACCTTGCTAGTTATAGGCTATAGTGATGCGATAACAGGGACATGTTTCTTTCAACCTAGACTATCAAATGCGCTTGTTCACAGATGAGACAATTCGAAAGTCTAAATAAAACGTTGTTGAAATAAAACAATTTGTGTTTTCGTTGTTTGTCATCAAACTAAAAGTAGCTATTGAAAGCATGAATAGTAAAAGGAACGATATATAGAGAATAGATGGTTGGTGTCGTGAATCGGAAATGTTATCGGGCAAGGCTTAGGAATATTATCCGGTGAGCCGAAGGCGAAACGGATAATAATCCGAAGCCGAACCCGATAACTTTTCCCATTCAAAGACACCAACCATCTATTCTATTTATCCTGTTACCTTTATGTATTCTTTCAAAAAACAGGATGTAAATAAAACACGAGTAAAAAGGAAAAAATAAGTAGAGAATGGTGTAAACATGACGTCATTGCGCTCTTATGACGTCATTTTTCGTCACGTGCATGTGTTACATGGTTAGTGCCGGATATCACAAATGTTATACGGTACCTAGTTATCGGTCCCAAAATGGCACTAGTGACAGGATGAATATCTAAAGAAGCGTCAATACATATCTAAGTACATCTATATACAGTATGTCAGTGGTAGATTTCAAAACCGTTATAAGGCTTTGGAATTAAAGAACATACCAATGACTTTTTTCCATTGCAGTTCATTTAACCCTTTCCCAAACAACACATTTTCGACTGTCCCAAATTGAAAGAGTTTGCAGACGACATTTCAAAATGTGATGAATTTGCAAAATAATCTTCTGCTAAGAGCAATTTCTCCTTTTCCCATAATGTTTTCCAAAGTCGTCTGCAACAAAGTGGTCGCATGTCGTTATTGTCTGGGAAAGGGTAAACAGAACAGCTGTTTTACAGTTTGTTCCTTACATCTATGAACAAGAACCGTTAGATACACAAGTATACGTGTATGTTGATTTTCGAAAATCAGTAGTGGTTGCAAATATACATAGTGTTTTGCTATTGGTCGAAAGCCATAACCAACGAGAGATTCATTGGAAGCATAAAAATGACTGACACGTTGTTGATAACGTATTACCGCCCTTACCCCTTGTTTTAGCATGAATCTGTATCCATAAAAATTTATGTTATAAAACTCGTTTCTACTTTGCTTGACAGATGCTACCTGTCGCTTGGGTCATTTAGATGATATGAGTGAAGTCGGAATATTCTGAGCAAAGCAGGATTCATCGATATTTGAACAAAGTACATCCTTGAAGCTTCGTAAAAAATCATAGTATAATGAAATGTTTTTTATAACATTCAGTCTAAATGATTGGGCAAGGGCGCCTGCCTCTCTAATTAATTATAAATGTCATATGATATGACCTATTAGATCAGATGTTTAATGTCTCACGTATTCAAGATAACAGCTTGATAACTCTAATTTTTGCACAGTTTGCCAAGTTTTTCAGAACGTTTTTACCTTAGCGTTAATAGTTGCCATATCACAATATACAGTCAAACTTGTGTTAAGAGGCCAGCCTATGGGACAGAGTAAATTGGCTGTTTATGGCAGTTTAGCTGCTTAACACAAATTGATGTACACTATAAATCTAACAAGGGGACTTTCTGTAGTGGTTGTTTGAGGCAGGTTGGCTTCTAAAAGGGTGGATGTTTAACACAGGTTAGACTGTATACACATATTTTGGGTGAGAGATTTCTGTCCTTCCTTACTTATACTTTTACGACCGGTTGTGTTGATAATTTGGAATGACACCAATATATACTGCATTGACATCGGGGTCTCATGACGATTTGGCTACACATAATTAGATACTGGGAAATTAGTATCATTTCTCTGACGTTACGTTGTTAACCTCGTGATTGGCGTGGTATAGTGTTTCCAACAGGGAATGTGATTCAATATGTACTTTTATATATCGCACCGTTACCAGACATGAACAGAACCAAAGCTCATCTAGTAAAGTGCAGAATTTATTTCCGTCTTGTGTCAAAAGTCCAACGGACGTGTTTGGAACATGCAACTTATCTCCTAGCATCAGATGTTTGTCAAAGTAAGCAGAATATTTGAACACCTTTTAGAAAGGAAATTATACCACACAGCAGTTGCTTTCTGGCAAAGAACAGGAAACAGAGCCTCAAGAAGAAAATTAGTTCGTATCAAGCAATTATTTCGTAAGTGTCAGTGATTCTTTGACCATAAAAGTGCTGGAACCGACTTCATGCTTATTCAAACAGGTTAAATCCAGGCCAACCGTCAAGTTAATTGATCTAACCTGTTTGCCATTCTGGGTAGCTCTTCCTCAACAAAGTTTAGCAGATATTTCAGGTTTGTGAAAGCAGACGACACAAAAATCTATTTTTACAAAATTTCAAAGCATTTTAAGAATTAGTTGTTGTTCATAACAGATGCGCCAATATGTTTTAGTATAAAGTAAGGGGATATGGTGATGTGAGTTAAACCTTTACCAAACGGCACATTTTCGACTCTCTCAAAAATTTAACGAGTTTGCAGACGACATTTCATAATGTGATAAAATTGAAAAATAATCTTCTGATAGGGCAGAAAACATTGTGGGAAAAGGAGAAATTGCTATGAGCAACTTCTCCTTTTCCCGACAATGCTTTCCATAAAGTCATCTGCAACAAACTGGTCAAACGTCATTTTCGTTTGGTAATGGGTTAAGGATGCAAACAATTAGACGCCACATGATCGATAGAGGTCCTAGGTATGGGGCCATATCTCATTACGGAGGTCCTCTGATCTTATCCCGTGCCGTACATCAGTCAATTTACGACACATCGAATCCCTCCATTGACCGGGCCTTCTGTCGGCAAACTGCTAACTGAATTAGGGTCACAAATATCAACTAATAACCCGGGAGACGTGTCGAAGGAGGTTTCCTTGGTTTCGGGTCACGTGTCAGAGTCACGTGTGGGAGTATTACCGTCATGCAATGCTTCTTCCGCGGCGAACAAATCGTAAATTGTAGAAAGTCCCAGCGGTATTCGACGTATGATAAGTGATTATTCAGCCCGATTCTATTTGTTAAAACTCGGGATTGGATTGGCAAAAAAGAATAATTAAAATCACCTGAATATCATAACAGGCATCTATGGATTCAGCTCGATCGTGTATATATAACCTATCAAGTGCATAAGTTGAAAAGTTGTTTGTGCCATGTCATAAATACTTGATGTTTTCTTTAAAAAGAACTGTCACTGAGCGGACATTGCTATCCTTTCTTCAACATATTTTTCGCAAACAACAGTGAAAATGACATATTTATTAAAAGTGTTCTACTGTGAACATGTCGGAAAATATATGTTCATGGAACAGTAGCATTCATTGCAATGCTGCCTGCAGTTTGTACCATTCACGATTTTCCGACGGAGGGAAAAGGTTTTATGACGCCATCTGGAGTCTGCCCTATTCAATTTTTCTCAAAAATGCATATCCCGCTAGACAAAAAGTGGTAAGTATAAACCCTGTTGGTGCATTCTGTCATGGGGAGGTTAAAATCATTTCCTTTAGACGGCGATTGGGCTTTTTATGACGATGCCGTATAAAATATCTAATCGGAAATCACAAGACAAGACGCTTTCATCTCCCTGTCACAATTAAGATAAAACGTTTTGTAACTTATTTACGTGATCACGGTGTCCGGAACCCGTCCATGTGTCTGTAAAACTTTCCCTGTTTCGAGAAATTATTACTAGATAAGAGGGCATTAAAATCGTTTATCATCGGGACGGAGATAGGGAAGTCCCTACAAAAAGACAGTCGTTTGAATTAGTTCCCGCACAAAGATGCCTTTAAACACATTATTAGCACACACCATGTGAGAGAAACCTGATCAAAAGCACACCATGAGTAGAAACAACGTTGTGGGAATTGTTTCTTTTATTGTATGAAATTAAACGGGGAAACAGCAATACAATACCAGAGGCGAGATAATTGCTGAAATTATACGATGACGCAGAGGCTTTTTCCAAGAGTTTTGGAAGTGTCATTATCAATGTTTCTGATCCGAGATTCGTTTCTGGTATTTTCGTAGAAATGTATGCTGTTATGTCTTTTTCTAACTTCTTACACAATATGAATGCAATGTGAAAAACCAAAGTGGTGTAATACCAGTGTGAGGTATCGAAAACGCATACGCTAACAATGAACATTCGAGTTTATATTATCACCAGTGCCATTTTGAGACCGATAACTTATCGGAACTACTCGGGTATTTCCGTGAGCTGTGAAATACACCTCGGATATAAGTGTAGGGTTACAATTTTTCGGGTAAATCGGCATCCGCCAATTAACACATTTTCTAAGCGTGCAAGTTAAGTAGTTTGTGTATGGAAGGGTTGGACATCCTTTTAAGTAATCCTTTTATCAGTAACTCATACCAAATGGCAAAATTGTTGTTGTGACATGTTAAGTTGTTTCCTCAATCAAATTTAACGACTTTTTAGATTTCACATTTAAGATATATTTTTAAACACGAAAGTGAAGTGACGTCATTCCGCTGGGAACCAATATGGCGTCATCCCTATTATTTCAGAGGTTTTTTTTCATTTGATAAACCCGATGTGTTCAGATTGACCGATAATAAGGTGCCGTATGACATTTGTGACGTACGGTACTAACAACATAACATGCAGTGTAGTGACGAAACAAGACGTCATAAATACGTCGTGATATCCATGACATAATGTTTACACAATTCTCCGCTAACGTAATGTTTTTATGATTTCTATCCTGTCTGAAGCATATACCCCAGTAGCATTCAGATTTAATCGTCCTCTATGCTCGCCTCAAATTGGACTCTAAAGACGTGGTCGTTTTGTGTAAAAGCAACATAATGACAACGTTTGAAAGTTTATCCTAATGTTGATAGCTAAAAGGCAGGAAGTTTGGCCGACGGAATAGCCTGTAACGAATAGGTCGAAATCATGTGTCTTGGTAAAAACCTCTCTACTAAGTCGACTCTATTCAATAAATAAGTTGGTTAATAATGAGTAATTGGTACTAACTATGTCGTCCCTATTTAAACAATCATGATGAATACAAAAATGATTGGATGAAGTACTCGGGTTGTTGTATCTAGCGCCATCCTAGAACAATACGCCGATGGTTTATTTTCTGGTGCCCGTCATCGCCAAAGATGATGAGACGAAATGCCGGTAATTGCTTCCCTACCATTTCCTTGGAACAAATGCCTCGTTATTTTACTGATTGATCGAACCCGACCAGACTATATTTTCTTTACGACACTTTATGAAGGTGATTAATTGAACGGTTTCCGTAGGGTAGACCATTTAAGACTTGATTTGGTATTAAGTCAGACATTATTTGAAATGCTTGTGGCAGAAAAATACCACCCAAAATTAATGGTTTAAATCATTTTCAACAATTTCATATACAATTATCTACTAAACGTTGACTCTCATGGGAAACGTGTAATTAGCCAGGGACACATAACACAAATTTGCACCTTTCACTTATACACAAGGTGTATCTTTCAGGACACAGAACTACCCGTATAATCATAATCGCATATCAAGGGTTCAGTGCAATACTATAGTAGGTGCTGCACGTTTGTGTAGCACTTACTATAGTCTTGCATTGAACCCTCGATATGTACATCTAATTGTATCTTCGAGTCAGGCCATGAGAGTAGAAATGAATTCAGCTGTAGAATGTCATAATCAGAATGACACACTTTGTACTGTAAGCCATTGTATCAATCGTAATAGATGGCTCGCCTTGAGTCGAGTAGATGATAGTTCCATTGCGTGACCAACAAGACCTTCGTGTGTAAAAACCATTATTCACTCCAACTTTTGCTCCCCTTATTTACGCCTTGTATTTCTAGGTACGTGTATACGTCTTTTAAATGCACAGCGACAGCCAGCACAATCAAACATATTGCTTAGCTTATAGATAACGTAATTGTTTAAGTTGTCCTCTGCTTTGGTAAAATATCAAACAACCCTTTCTAAAGGGTTTATTCACAGGATTGAAAATATGAAATGCAAATCAAACCACGTTGAAACAACACAGTTTTTGTATTAATGTTTGATATGGATTAGAAGAAGCTTTCGGATGCATGATCAATTCAGGAAGCGTCAGTTTATCTAGGTATGTACAGATTTATGAGGCAGGTCTCAAAAAGCGATGTTACGCTTTTAGACTAAAATACATAATTTTTCAACTGAATACCCACTACAAACACAAAAATCTAATTTTGCCTCCAATGACAATTCTTCAGTGCGTATCGCATAACAGGACAGTTGTTTTACAGCTTCAAAGAAATTCATTTTTTATATTAAACTAGATCAAACTGCCCTTGCCACATAAGTACTTAAAATGTCTCGCCAAAAAATGACTTTCTTGTATTTCTCAGGTCTTTTCTCTCTTTCTTTATTTCTTCAATTTCAATGATTTAGTTCTTCTTGCCGGGAATATTGTATTATAGATGTATGCACCGGATCATGTAATGTCTCTAAACTGTTCCCGTAAAGATATGGTAAAACACTATGTGACACGATTAATTTCACCATTTTATTCCGATCAGTACCACTTAAAGTAAAACGTAAAGTATTAGATGTATACTACAAACATGCATCAGTATCAACTGCATAGGAAAATCTGCACTTGATATATCTGTGTTTTTGCATTTATGGCTATCGCTACGGGGGCTGATTCATATCAATTAGGCTATCTAATCTTTTGTGTCATTTCCGCAATCCGAGATACTACCATCATCACAGAGGAAGTCAATAAATATTCAAATGGTTCGGTTCGATAAAGACAGACGCTATTAATATTAATGCGAGAACTCCCCCATTAATCCGACCTTGAATGATAGAAGAGGCATTTTGTGGATGTTAAAGCATGTCCTTGTAAACTTTACTTATTCACATAGACCGTTATGAATGTAAGTTCTTTTATTAAAACTCGCCCTTTAAAGACGAATGGCAACAGTTCAAAAATAAAATAATCCAAAAACAATTGTGTTTAAATTTGCATGCGTGTGTACAGTCATTTTTGTTTTAAGTTATATTTAACATAGAAAGAGAAGAGAGCATGTTGGCATACAAGATACCCACTGGTTTAATAAGGAACCCAGTAATTCAAAAAGCTCAGTAGGAGCTTTCTGCATGATGTGTGTCCTGTACCAAAATAACCTCAGCCTAAATCATCTTTCAAGCACTTTTTAAGGGTGATTGCTCAAAACATGCTTCACTAGTATATGCAATTTTAAATGTAAAGAACTATAGTAGTACAAACAATTTTGTATGAAAAGAACTATCAATCGTAAAAAGAAATACTCTTTGAATTGACAATATTCCTTTGCAACGATTGTTCCTCAAATAATATAATCTGTGAGATTGTACCTTTAAGGTTTCGGAAGCAATACAAACAATATTGATATCAAAACATAAAGACATGCATTCCTACCTGATAGATGGTGTCTGCCGGATGCTGAAGCTCATTCTCGTTCGTATGGACAAACGTGACCTTAGTCCAGCCGAACTTCTTCAGGATGGACACAACACTGCGGGATATCTGCGAGTCGACTGGCTTGGTCCGGGCAAATGTCGGGTAGGAAACGTCGTTACTCACAGACACGTCCGAACAGAACTGTGGGAGACAAGATAGATGGAATTATTTCATGTATTGAGTCGTAATCTCATATGATATCGTGCGACTGTTTGGAGTTGAGCACCGTTATCCGATTATGATGAACTTTTAAAAAAGAATTGGTGTCTTGTTTCGTCATTGAAGACGTTGTTACTCACCGATAGGTTCGAGCAGAACTGTGGGATACAAGATAGAGGGAATTATGAATGTACAAGCTAGCCTTCCTTCATGTGCATGTCATGACGAGATAAAGTGTTAAACGCTGCCCTAAGGTTTGAAGATAAATTAAGACAGGGTCCGTCGTTTTTTGCAACAACTCCCTATGGAATACGCGTCACCGAACAACCTCTTTTAGAATGCATGTTAAATGTGTAAAATGATTTCCCGCACAATGCACATTTCAAATTTCAAGGATCTTCGTAAACTTGACAAAGTCGGAGAAACGCCGTGAACTTTGTATTTTAACTAGGTTGAGCGGAAACGCTTGTCACACTCGAACAATCTCGATAGAAAATCACTATTAAAGCGCACATAAATCTTGCAATGTTCTCCGGACCGAATAATGCTCGGACAACACTTTAAGCTTTTTGGTAGCTTGTTTGTTCAAACTGTTACGGATCCAATGCACTGACACTGCATGTAACTTAAGGTACTGGCACATCAGATCACACAAAGTGGTGCATTTTGGGAATCAAATCCACACGATGTAGTTCTCAGTGATTGTGAGATTGCCATTCTTACCACAGTGTGTATAGATATCTTGGGGTCAATGCGATGTAATATAATAAAATATTTATACTACTTCATATATGTAGTATTAACCCCTGTATAAATATCGATCCCTTTTGCTCTAAGAGGGTTGCCAAGTACGACCAATGGCGACAGAACTACAGTATTTATAATCTTCGGATGAGTTAATAGTTAGATTACTCTAGTTAGAAGAAGACTGATCTAAGCGTATTCTGTACAACTTCTAGTCATATACATACATATACGTATATCTATAGATGTTCTCGAACATTATTTTGAATTTAATCTTAATTACATTCATTTAATAAATACAACTTTTTCGATTGAGGTCTATATATTTTTTGATTGTTTGTGGTTAATATATTCCTTTAAATCCCTTCTCTGTTTTGGGAGTTTACGCACACGACTCAAACTTAGAAAATGATAATCACTGAATGAACAAAGAAAAAGATTCTTGTAATATATAAGCCTGTGGAAGCATATCAGATAGTATTGATATATACTAATGATGCACTTAAACTATATCCCTTGCGTGTAAATGTTGGACTGAAAGCATCAGATGTCGACACAACTTATAAACATAAACCTACATAAATGCCATGTTGTTGAGAATAAGCCTCTGTGGCAGAAGAAGAAAATACTAACACGCAATCTATCCCTGTGTAGTATTTGCTTCTTACCTATCATGAAGTGGGTTAACGGTGGTATAATGGAATAAAGTGATAAAGTTCCTGATAGAAATCAGAATTCGTATGTCTACCAAAACGCATGTTATGGATAGGCGGCGTTAGCCTCGGGTCCTGGGTAGCGTTTTACTAAGCATCTAATGCATAAGGTCAAAGTAGCACCCATCCTTTTAATGATTAGGTTAGATATTTTGCAAAGAAACACGTCATTGGAATCGTCTCTTTGAGACACCTCTAATGATGTGTCACATAGCAAATGTAGTGAATTTATCAAAGATATTAGCCATGTATGTTTATAAGGTTTGACTTACGCAATTGTTTTCCGTAAGCCGTTTGATAAAACGACTTACGCACGGGCCAGGACCCAAGGCTAAGACAGCGATTAAAAAACCCAATCTGAACCCCTTGATGATGATGGCATGTTACACTTACCGGACTTTGCCGAAGAGTTTTGATTTTACTAAAAGTTCAGTTTCGATAAATGGCACTTTCGCATATAGACATTTTTTACACAAATCGTTACCCAGGGGAAATAGAAAATTAGTTTTTTTTCCTCTAAGGCTGTCACACAACATAATACAAAAGGATATTGAACTTGGGAACCAGGATAATGTCCCGTTCTTTTGACATGTGACGCGGACTTGCTTGGTTTCATTTAATAAAAAATGAAAATGTCTGTGTAAGACATTAAGGGGCAAGAGAATCACTTCAGTCGAACTTGAGTAAAACATGTAGAAAATCGATTTACGCATTATTGTATAGAGCAAATCCTTGCAATTCAGCTGTACTGCTCACCAAAGAAGTGAAAAAATATCACTCACAAATGACATTAAGACAAATAATTGTGCAAATAGAAAAAAAATCAGACACATTTGTGTGGAAAAGCGTGAACATAAAGAGACAAGTGTGTATGGAAATCTAACAAACTCATGATCAAATCCTCGTTTTGTTAGCAAATACCTTGTAAAAGTCGTTTCTTATTTACTCAGGATGATATTTGCTTTAGCAACATTTCGAGTTGATTGATAAAATGCTGTGTTGAAAAGACATACTACGCATCCCTTTATATAAAGAAATTCTTCCGTTTAACTATTTCTAAATATCCAATATAGGGCGATGTCCAGTGTGATGTATGCATCAGTAAACAATCTGATTTTCAATATAAAAATCAGTATACTATATTACTATGATAAAAGGAAACGCTTTTGTTTTGGATTTGCCACACTGATTTCGCATCTCGCCTGCTATAAGTACACAGACCAGAGAAAGTATTATGTATTAAGGAAAAGGACATATCAATTAAGTTGCCTGCAAGACCAAAACAGTCGAGACATTGCCTTGAGCAATATAGGAATATTAGTCTGTGTCTCAGAAAGGCAGAATGTAGAGTGCTTTCCTACCCTGCCATGCAACACATTGAAATCAAACGTTTCTACTGGGCAAGAGAATGCCCTTTTTTTAAATCAAAACCCGAAAAAGTATTGGACCTGTTCAACACTAGACTATTGTCTTTCAAAAAAGTTTAATTCACCATACGTTTTGCATATTCTAGCATGCTGTTGAAGGTTTTTCAAATATGTGGTCAATTCCAGGGTTAGTTACATGTAACATATATATTAACACAAGCCCTGGTCTCAACCCATGATCTTCGTTATCAACATGGAACGTTCCAGGCGGGGTGATCATGTGATGAATGATTACGAGATAAAACATATTGCAAATGGCGGCGTCCATGAATGAACAGGTGTTTATGTTTTCTTTCAGCAGACATCGTTCGTATTCCACTATTTCATATACGCCATCTTCCAACGATCTAGTCTCCGTAACCACCGGCGAATGTTGTTTCCATTTTGGCCGTGCCGTTCGCTCCAAGGCCCGTCAGAGCATTTCGAGTCTATGTTTTCGTTCACAAGCTACCGTTTACACATAAACATCACTTGATTCGAAATACTCTGTATTGTCTTGGAGCGAACGGCATGTCATCGCTCATAATCTAAAAGCACTGCCCTGCAATGCTTTCAAATTGGACAACTCAAAAAACATTTTCTTGTGTAAACTGATTAATGTACTGTACATAACTTATTCAACTGTTTACATGTGGAATCAAATCTGACTAATCAGAGAAGAATAGGTTCCTAATGAAGTTATTGTGTTCCAAGAAGTACGCCTCTCTACATCTGTGCCACGAAGGCCAATAGTATCACCTCGGAATTAAGAAGGCATTGGCTTGCCCTGTTCTCAACTCGAGCAAATTTTCTCTCGTACGTTTAAGTGCATACTTGTAACAATGATTAAGAGCCAAACCGCGATTAGTCATTCACGTCATACAATCGAAATCCGTCGGGGATCAGGGATCATATAATTATATATGCCGGATTTTGCCAAAATTCCGTTGCTCATCATACTGCTTTGCAATGAAACGTTAAGGTTTGTGTATACACATTTTCGTCTCTGATCGTATCAAGCCTTCATTACCAGACTGTAGTAAGTCACTTTTGTCCTGAATGACTAACTACAGTCTATGGTGGGACTTTCATTATAGGTGAATCACCTTTCCCAAATATTTCCGAAGAGTACTTCCTGGTCCGTCTTCTCGAAAAATTACGTCTTCGTACTAAAACTAAAGCCCGTACTTATTCTTAAATGCTGTTATCGTACTCAGTAGAGTATGACATATGATCTGTGTTCTTGATAATGGTTTTAAGTATATCCATCACGTCACTAAGACAACGTTAATGTTGTCTCTATATCATTGCTTAGGCTTCTGTAAGAACATACTAGTTCGGCACGATTTAATTTCTAAATCATCCCGTCACTTCGATGCTCATATTTATACTCAAAATTCAGCAATGATTATGAAATTAAGCCGAGTATCATCTAAAGTGGATTTCGAGAATACAGGCCTTGATCTCTTGCACATACAGACCAGATATAAACGGTTTGACATATTAACCGTCAAACACCTCAACTTCCAAGACATTTTTGTACTATAATCGAAATTACTTATCTTATAAAATCATACATTTTTCGACAAAAGGAATTGATAATTAAGTGTAGCAGATTGACACCAACCGGTCAACTGTATAAATATCCAACATGTGCGTTTATATGTGTGTATAATAGCCGAAAGCTCTGCTTATTCACGGTTGATTATGACTCGGATATAGGAGATGTATTCATCCCACGTATAGAGTTAATGAAGGGGGCTAAATGATGTTTAATACAAATGCGGCTACTGGATCAGGCGGGGGTTTATTGTAATGCCAAACTAATGACTTCGTATTGGAATCACAGCTTGGTCCCAGTGTACATGTGTGGAATCACGTTATATAGAGTCGCAACTATGTACAGAAACGCAGACGTAAATAATGACAGATTGTACAGTGGGCGACATTGGTGCAGGGTGGGCGACATTGGTGCAGGTGTAGAGCGTCGGGCTCTTGTACCGAGGGTTCCGGGTTCGAATCCCCGTCAGGCGGGTTGAGAATTTCCGGGACTAACCAACAAACCGGCGCGATTATTGGTTTAGTATCCAAGAAGCAGTTATCGAGACTGGCTTTGAACAAGCTTTAATTAGCTTCCTTCACAACCGATGTAAATCGACATATACGGTGAATGAATGAGTGTTGGTTGAATGTCGAATGCTCTTTTTGGAATGATATGACTTAAATGCTGATTTATTTGAAAAAATCAGTGTGTGAAATCATTTTTTGCACAATACGTTTCCACACTCTTGGCATAATCTAACATCATATTCTAACCAAACAACAAACAACGTCGTCTTATATTTACATTGACCACTTTCCTACACAGATGAAATTGACACGCCCGCAAATTCCTACCTAAATTTTGTTTACATTAAAACCCATGGAATAAATGGCGTGAAAAGCTATCCGTCGTTTGGCGAAGGATTGTATAGTTTTAGATTAACTCAGTCATTTTGTCGCGAGAGAATGAATCGAACATGTTTTCTCGGCACCAAAAAGTATGTATTTCATGGCGTTTTGTCGACCTTTTAAAAATTGTTCAATAGTCGAAGACGACACCAAGCTAAGAAGAAGTAATCTATTTTAGTACGATTTCACCTTTTTCAAAAAATGAAAAGCAGCGTTCTGCCGTACGTGTTTGCATAGCCAAGCAATTTGACATGTTGTGCGATGAAGCTTCATGATGCCCAGTCCAATTAGTGGTGGTTTGTATGATATATTGTAGTCGGCTTCTTAACCAAAACATTTGAAACACAAACATTCTTAATTCAGTACTCGTATTACTGTAATGTTCCACAACATCTTACACGAATTAAGTTCGTTTACTTTTGTATCCGCATCAAAATTGTTTCTGGCTTATAAAGCGAAGTCCCTATGAGGATGTTGAGTGCGAAACTTCCCATTCTTTTAATGTATTGCCATTAAGGGGATAGTCATCTTTACATTTTAAGGGTCAGCCTTTCAATGTTTGTCAATATTATTGAATAACAAACTGGATTGTTACCTGATACATATTAAAACAAATTATGTACCTTTCTTGCTAATCCAAGGATTAAAACCTTACCAAATTTGGTACATCGAGCATAACGGTTTTTAGCATAAAAGATCTAAGAACAAAAATCGGATATATGGCACTGCTTGGACTTCGCCAAAAACGTAGCTAATATTTTCCGAACATAACTTTCTGATTCCACCTGTGATTCAATACAACGTTAGGATCAAGGACCCAATTTCCCGCGTTACATAGGCTATGCGATCAACATTGGATGACGCGTGAAGCGTCCTTCATCAGATATGGAGTAGCCGGTGCCGCTAATACCAATTATACAGCTGTTTAGCTTCCACCGACTCTCTCCTAAAGGCCTGAAATAGAGGCCTTTTATCGCCCGCAATGCCCGAGGGATTTGCTTTATAAATGGATTGGATCAATCAAGGCCAACCTAAGGAATGGCAACGGAAGTCTTTATGTCGGCTTAACTCTATAATATCCGGCACCGCTTCAATCTTATTTGTTTGAGATCGGAATTGAGAAAAATGGTGGGAAGACATTACCATCATGGAAAAAGAGTACTTTGATTCTTATTTTCAGAGGAATGTTATCTTTTATATCTAAGGATTATCATCTTCTTTTAAAATGATGTATATCAATTTTGAAGTATTATCGAAATATTTAATGAAGCTTCTAGCCGAATTTATAAGAGGTACGGGTGTTATATGGGCGCTTGTTTTTGATGAAATTTATGTACCGTTTCTTGGCTCCGTGAAAGTTTGCTTCCAGATGTTTGGAATTGTAGTCTGTGAGTTATTGCCTTCGTCAGGAAAGGAGAGACCATTGACCTGTTGATTAGAATAGTCGACCTGCACAAACTCTGGCTATCAAATCCGCCCACCCTTCGGACCAATTAGAATGTGCAGGCCATGACGTATGATACATGACGACATCGTAATCACTTCACTGTTCTACTTGGTACAAGTAAAAACATCAATATTTGAGTCTTGATATGTACAGGTGATACTGACTAGCTTTATGTTAAACTATATTTTTATAGGGATTGAGAACCTTTCGAAGAACAAAAGTAAGCAGTCTGTACTATCATTTCTGCGATTCTTTTCATATGTGTTCAGTTGACATTTTCCAACTATGTATTAACATGTTTGTCAGAAGTAGTTTATTCTGTGAACGTAGACTATATGTACCATTCAAAATGATTTCTTTCAAGAGTTTTAACGGGACCCTCATCTTGTAATTCGATAGTAAAAATAAGAATGTTATTTGGCTCTTGTTGGTACTATTTCGAATAATCTTCTATGTATTTCTTTATCGTATTGCTTTATGTAGAAAACAAAAAAAAAGATATTTTTACATAAAATGTATTTGCCTTGCATGTATTCGTACTCAAATATGAAAGCTATGTTAGTCCAAAGCCGCTGTATCATTGATGTTTCATACTGACCAAACACCATATCGGCAAATCTATGACAAACCCACAATGTCATCTTTTACCGGCGTTTGCTCACGTTTGTACGGGTTATAAGACATTTTTCTCCCGATAATTCCCCAATGTGTCTGGATTAAGTAAGTCTATTAATCAAAGCTGACACACGCAAGATACCAATACATGTACGTTATCTGCCTTCTACCATAAGGCGCCAACGACAAATGCCATTAAAATACGTGAGGGAAATCTACTTGGGCTGTAGATAACATTCCGGGTCTAACTCTTTAAATGTGCCTATTCACAGATGCGAATAAACTTGAATGTAAACAATTAATTTCTACAAAACTGGACATCAGATGTACAGACGCATCGAAGTATAATCATTTGAAGGCAAAATAAGATATATTTCAATTATTTATCTAAAGTGTATGTACAGTGAATTAACATGTATTTTAATTCGAAAGCATGACCTCGCTTTGAGATCCACCGGATGCTGGAAATACTTGGATCAATTGTCGCTTTCTGAATCAGTTATGCTTTCAATGGCTACTTGCAAATGTATGTCAAAGAACAATACAAAACTATATTGATTTAACGACATTTTCATATGCGAACAAGTCCCGTTGATGATTTTGTGTCATACACATTAGGTGGGCGCGAGACCATTCGTACGTGTTCAAACACATGCAAATTAATGAAATCTTTCTTGAATTAATGATTGCAAAACAGGGTCTATCAGAAGCTTGTTTAAGGTGAATAACCGTCACAATTTAAAAAAACAACAAATAAGAATAACCATTACCTACGCTTTGACGCATTATAAACCATTTCCCAAGAGCGCCATCTATTGTCTACGAAATGCATATCTTGATCCGTGCTACAAACTTTTTGAATTGACATTATGTGTTCTATATTAGCTTGGATTAATTAGCGTTACCTTGATAAACATGCTTATATTCTTTTAATGAATAATCAACGGTACCAGTCTTCCATACCCTAGTCTGTTTCTGCAGTCGCTTCTTTTTAATATCCGACTAATTGAATTCAATTCTATTAAAAATGCTTTCCGTTTTATTACCTTTCTTTGTGAGCTTATCGTTATCTTACACGTGTATGGTGAAGAACGTGTTAGGGGAACCTTGGACTTAATAGTTCTGAATTAACCTGGATTTTCTATGCCATTTTGCATTTGTCGGGCGCATGGCTAAAGAAATTACGCCGTGAAAACGAACTTTGTTTGTTTTCTCGAGACAATAATCTTTTCTTATGCCGTGGAATTTTCTATTCGTTTTCCCGAGACAATAACTTAAGAAAAACTATACTTTGTATTGTTAATAAAACATCATCTCAGAGAAACGAAATTAGACAATAAAATGCTGTAGACGTCACCTCAATGCCAGCAATACTATGCTATGCAATACTTTGGTAATAAAGTCATTTTATCTTTCAAATAAATGTTCCCAACCACTAGAACCTATGACTAATTGATGGTATTAGACAACCTTAAAATATGACTTCTCCGTTGTATTCCGTCTGTTCTATCCTATATTAGCGATTGAGGTATAAAGGATGAAACACCGCCTTTATTGTTATTTTGTTTAAAAGGGAGTAAATACTAATATACGATTACAATGGGAGTTTGGCAATGATAAAATACACCAAACAAAGTAGTCTTTTATCACAAAGATTTCTAGCTTGTCAAGCAAACGAAGTATTATTTTTAAAGCTGTTTCATGGCGAATGGGCTGGTGTGTCAAAGAAATGTTAAGTTTGAGATTGGTAACATGTTTGTCCGTTATGCTAATGCGAGTCTTGCCTACTATACCTAAAACCATGTGGACTGTCATTAACGCCAAACGGCGCCGTCACTAACAACAAGGTCCGGAAGCTCTCTATTGGAAGGTTTGAAACATAGTGCATGTAGCGAGGTATGTGAAGTACTCAAGCAGTGACGACGCTTTTGGCAAACACGTGTTGATACGAACAACTCTAAGGTGGTCAATCGAAAAACCGTCACGCAATTGTATACTTAGGGGTCGGCGACTTATGCTGGCCCCATCCATCAAGACGCACGGATTCCTAAAGTCTATTGCTGACAGGGGTTATTGATTCAAACAACAGAGCAATATTAGAAGACAATATATGTATTTAGAAAAGATGAGACAGTGAAGAGAGCTTTCTGTCGTGAAAATCGAACGCGTTTTAACAAGTTATACTCACTTTCTCTTACAATAGGTAAGGTATTTGTGTATCCTCGAAGCGTTTGGCCAATCCGTTACAGCATCTTTGATTCCACGATGTTTCTAATGTAAGCACATTCAACGGAACCGATGGGTTTGTATTTGTAATTGCTTACCTTAGTCATTTTCGGTCGACTTTTAAGACAAGTACTTACATCATGGTTTAATCAATCTATGTTTTGCTCTCTGGATAACCGTTACTAGCGCCGAATGTGTATCAATGAAGTATCGCAAGGTCGAACCGACTACTCATGGAATTCAAGCTCATAATATTCATGTCCTGTTGCCGCCAATCTACCCCTGGACCACTGTCTTCCAATTTGTAGTAATTGACACATTGTTGAAAGCAAAATTCAAAACATGACATCAGCCAATCTCATTTTATCCTTATATGTTACACAATGTTCATTGACGTTTCCGTGTATCAATTCAATCGGAATATGCCTTTAACATTGCTTTTGTAGTATTTTTCTCGAAATCATATACAGTGATTTCTCGTTATCCGAACACGTCCTTTCCCACCAAAATGTCCGGATTACCGATTCATCCGGACTTATGAAGTAGCGCATGTTCTTATACAAATTAAGACATAAACGGTCTGTATGCACGTGAATACTTATAACACTTTAGCAAATGCCAAATTGTCGACCGTCCCAAAGTAATCTTCAGATATGGCAGAAAACATTGTGAGAAAGGAGAAATTGCTTGTCAAAAGTTGTCTGCAACAAACTGGTTAAATAATTCTGTTCCCTTACAATTTCGTTCGGATTGCGAGACATTCAGATTATCGGGGTCCGGATAAACGAGGCCTCACTGTACAGACTCTGGCAAATGTCAGAATTGTAAAATGCCCAATAGAGCTTTCTTATATCATGTCATACGTAGATTTGCACTCATGAATAGCTATCCTGCGAAGATGCATTGTTTGTCTCTTTCTTTCTTATAACACATTTGTTATGGAACTGCTTCACTTACGACTTCGACTTGTTAAAGAATTCCTAGTTTCTAAATGTGTATGCCTACACAACTTTCGAACATTTTCGTCGATATAAAATGGTTAAATATCAAAAGAGATTTGGAAAAAAAATAGAATATGTTCATAATGAACTTTCTTTTTTTATAATTGG
Source organism: Cerastoderma edule (assembly GCA_947846245.1). Taxonomy (NCBI): domain Eukaryota; kingdom Metazoa; phylum Mollusca; class Bivalvia; order Cardiida; family Cardiidae; genus Cerastoderma; species Cerastoderma edule. The sequence continues at coordinate 18,022,549 of OX401406.1, forward strand.
AAATATGCTTAAGCATCTGTGTAACGTTTAGATCAATGATAAGCCTGTTTAATGTTTCGTTTAAAGTTCTGCGTAGTAAGATAAAATTAATCTCATTGCAATCGCATGCAAACAGTTATTATTGATACAAACTTGCGAACTTAATCGATCCATTAAAACAAATAACACAAACACGAATAACGATAACGGCGCTAAAAGAAAAAAAAAACACTAGATAATAATGAATTTAAAAGAAATCTGCTTCTCAATTTTTTGAGTTTTTAACTGTTCAGGAAATATCGGTTCATTTAAACGTTTCTTTTTTCTTCTTAAACAGGAACTGGGATTGAATTTGCGTATTTCCGTAATGGGTCGTATACGAGAGAATGGCGTGATACAATTAGCTCGCAGCCGATATTGCGATGGAATATATTTTTCCCATCAAAGCAGTCTTATACGAGCACGAATTTAACAAATTTAAACAAGATGTTGGTTAATCTTTGTTCTAAATTTAAGTGATACGATGTGAATCGTTGCACCGTAGAACAGCTTTACAAAAGGTTTCACAGTGCGTGACAGTATAATTTCCCGGCATGCTTATGTACGTAGGTATGTACATGTAAAGTCAATGCTTTCCGATATACATGTAAATACTGGCAAATTCGTCGGGAAAAAACACCTTTGTCTCAGTGGGGACCGATGGTCTATAATTCATAGATCTGAATTCAACTTAAAAAGGTCACACTTTTCCCGTAATCAAGGTCCTAGACGACAAAGCACTTTTGCATACAAAATCCTCAAGAAGGACCGACACCTTAGAAGAACACATGCCATATAAGATCGTAAAGAAGCGACAACAATCGATAGAACAAGTACATTGTATGTTATTTGAAAAGAGAATTTGATAAGGATACAAAGGTGTCACCAACATGACATATGTGCATCAATCCCTATCCAGGTGTTGTCCATCAATTTCAATAAGTGGATTGAAATATAAGTTTTAACCAGTCTTTATTAAGGAAAAGATAAGCCAAAGGAACGGTAGATCTCTGGATTAGAAAGTCATTTTCGTGCCAAATGAAAGAACTAATATAGTGAAACCTCGCGATACAATTTAAACAATGGTTGAAAACGGCGTTAAACACAAACAACGAATCTTGCATACACAGGCGAGTCTGGAAATTGTTTGCCATATACGGTATTTGAAAAATTAATAAATAATGCGACTTAAAGGAACTGCAAAAATTGCTTTTGTTTTAGTTCCTTATATGTCAAAGTGGCTGTGAAGTAAGGTCGCGGGAGTAATAACTATTTTTAGAATAACACCTGCGACTTCTTCCTATTTGAACCGGATAACTATCTGTAATTGAAGAATGATTACAACTATAAGTTACCAGTAGAAAATAGAATAAAAGCAAGAGCATTAACACCAAACCCTGGAGCGAAAGTCAACCTTTCTTTCATCATATGATAAATACATTTTGAAATTGAAGTCGCATTTTAAAGAAATAATTCGAATTCTATTTTTACGTTTTTCTTTTATATAAAAAACGTGGGCAACTCTACTAATGTCGTAATCTTTGTGTACTGTTGAAACCAGGAAACAACAACAACAAAACGGATTTCTTAGAATACATAAACGTGTTTTTACGAGTTCACGATTGATATGTAAAACGAACGGGTTCATTTAATCAACTTTATTGAAGAACAACTTATTCCTAATCGAATAGAATTTGAAATATGTTTTTTTTATTTTGAGAAACTTTTCACAACGGATATTTTCTCTTTCCTTTTCATTCCTTTATACATCTTATTAACATAGGTGGTACATAGATCGCCCTATGGTTCTATATGAATTGCAAAAAAATCAACCATGCCTTGGTATTGGTGGAAATGAGTGTGCTAAGTGTTAAAAGATTAGCGAATAATATATACATAAGTGTAACAGGAAAAGTCACAGCGCATAGGGAAGTTTATGTCAATACCTAGATAAGGCTAAAACTCCAGGGTATATATTGGTTTGTTTTTATTTACGCATAATCTTCGCAGAACCCCATTTTACAAATTCTCATTTCGTAAACGGTTTGATATAAAAGGTATATATACACACAATCTTGAATAATTGTCTCGATGGCTAGGCAAATAAGATACCTATCTGACTACGGGATTTTGGTCGATTATCTCGACAAATTGGACATCATGAAGTCGAGGTCAAACTAGAAGATCATATCTCCTTTGGTGAAAAAATGGGATAAACATGTACTACCTTTCTGTTTGAAAGCACTGACTGTGCTTTATTCGCACAGGTCCAATGTATAGTTCGAAATGTTAGGACTGGGATCTTTATCTTTGATTATGTATTGGCCGCAGCTACAACAATTTGCACTATTTTCATTGGCAATCTCTCATTATGAAAAATTTCTTATGGAGGAGCGTATATAAGCATGTAAGAGTATTTGAATTCTGCTACCGACTTATCATGTGTTTGCTTATAAAATGGGAATGTCATATGTATTCATCCAATTACTATACAGAAAGGTTGTTAATTTTGACAAATCCTTTAATAAGTGTAGTCTTTTGCAGAATAAATAACGCCGTCTGTAGCTGAAAACTATATTTCATCCAATTACGTCACAAGATTTAGTTCTAATTATATTATATATAGAAATTGGATTAGCATGATAGGTAAAACAATATTTAGTTTATCTAAGAATACTGCAAAATGATGACATTGACATCGGTTGACAGACCTTTTTAGAGCCAGTGCGTTAAATGTCTTCGAATTTGTTCTTATGCCTCTCATTGCAGATCCCTTGTTTCGTAGGGGAAACACATACACAGGCAATTTCATCACACGAATGATATGAAACAAACACGCTAAAGGAAACAGATACTTTATAAAAACATGGAGCCTTGTAAACTGACAAAACTTCAGCATCAATCCGCGAGAAAAATGACAATTCTACAGAGAGTTTACGGCTTGCTTTGTGGCTTTGTTTTGTGGCTTTGTTTTGTGGCTTTGTGTTGTGGCTTTGCTTTGTGGCTTTGCTTTGTGGCTTTGCTTTTCTTTAGAGACATTCAACTCTTGGTGTCAAAAGAGCACGTACCGACTTTAATCATCGGAATGAAATGTATCTATACGTTTTATCGTGAAAGGGGAAACTATCACACGTTACGGATATCATGTTCTTTCCTTTAATCATTTTCTCCCTAGGAAGAGTTAAATCCTAATAACATATGTCGTTTGAAAACAAAACCAACTTTGATTTGAACACTGTTTATTTGGAATAGACTAAAACTAAAAGCTATGTTTTTGGCTGAAGTATGTAATACAATGTAAGTCCTTGTTATCCTATTGGGTGTCATGGCAAACCAATAACTAGCAATTCTTCCTTGGTCACAATGAATAAGGTATGTTATATCTATATTGTTATCGACATTTTTCTCGCACAGACACCGCTTAAGGCCAGTCTAACTCATCTGACAAAGGAGATGAGGTTGACGCTTTTAACTTATTCAAAATATTCCTCACCAGTGAACGCTTGCTTATTCAAATTTAGATGTTTGTTATCAATATTGATAGATATTTTTAAACGAACTGATGTGTGTTTTACATGCATCCTTTATTTAGTAAGATCTCAAAAACTGTTGGTTTTATTGCAACAAAAGGCATACGATTGTCCATAGTCGTTGAACGATCTATCCAATGAATTGCAAAACATCGCGTTTCACACTCCTTCTTAAGTATAAACCAGTTTACTTCTCGATAGAAAAAAAAATCACTGCCAACAAACACCAAAAACATCCATTCGCATGACTAGCTTTAAATGACTTTATGTCTTTGGCAAACAGATCAACTGGCATTCTGTAATGGCATATTTCCATTACATTAGAGCGGAACTGTGGACCGTCTTTTGTTAAGAAAACTAATATAACGGACGGAGAAGTGGTATTGGTTTTGCTCCCTGTCTGAGACCCAAATAATTTGTAAATGTTGATGGCAAGTTTTTTTTATCGCAAAACTCTTTTATGGTCATAATTAGCTATTTGCCCTTTTTATAGGAATTCAATTTACTTGTTTATGTGCTTTTAAATTGAAATAAAGACGTCGCTGTTGCATGTTTGTTATTGCATGTAGTCAGCCAATTGCCTAAGTGTGTTTAGCTTGGAACTATAAGCGCACCACCACTCTATATTTTTCTTAATGGACTCGCCTGTCGCGACAAGAAAGATGTTCCTTGTGTGCCCTGTCTAACAATGAGTTGTCGAGTTCTTTTTTTTTAAGTGTACCAAATATCGTTTTCAGCTGTTTTTCTTTAATCCTGGCGTTAGAAAACATACAATTGCTGCATTAGTCACACTGACTCTTACCAGTAATTGAGTTTCAAGTCCTAATACAATCGCTATTACCAAACGTTTAACCAAATGGAGCCATTGTTTTTTGTCTTCGGTCTAACGAGATCTCACACAAGAACCTAAAAATATCGACAAAGGATCGTTTCCTATCGTAAAGAAATTCAGATGGAATTACCGGGTAGGCGCATGCATTTTATCTGTAAAGGGAACAAGCGTCGCTTTATAGCATAAAGGGTCGCGTTATAGTATAGAACGAATGGGTACCATGCATGGATTTTAGAACAAGCATACAACCGTTCCATGGCCAATGTTAAGGCAAAGAAAATACGCATATCAAACTATTTCTTAAAATCCCATATCATGGTGAAACATTGAAATAGTCTCAAAGAGACGATTCTGCCGAATACCCATTATGTTAGAATAACAGTTACAGCATATTTCTAAACGAGTGTGTTGGAAAGGTTTTTATCCGAGACCTTAGCCGTGAACATTTAGCTTCATTAGAAATAAGTCTAAATGGCCTTTTGGTAAGAACATTGTGACATCTTGATCTAAAAAGCATTCCGTCACCGAGTGTATCTGAAACTTGAGTACCAAAACAAGGCTTAAAGTGTGCTTCAAACGTTTAATTATGCGCTTTTCATTTGTAACTTGAAACTGAATGTTTAGATATCCTCTACGTACTGCTGGTGTTTGATCTCCTAGCGATCATATTTAACGTAATGTATGCGTTTTCAAAGGGCTTCTTTGAAATCATTTCTTTTGAATCTAGGACAGACTTACGAGGAAATCGGTGTAAACACTTTAAAAATTAAACAATCAACAGAGAGGACACATGTTTTTATTTTTCTATTGCTTATTTTTGTGGCTCGACACTACATCAACACCTTTTAAGTTAGATTACAATGCCTCTCTCGTCATGGATGGGGTAAAACTCTAATCCCACGACTCATAGAGGCCTGGCAAGAAGGATAGAGCGATTTCCATTCCATTCCATTCCGTTAAGTTCAACAGGCGGAAAACAACATTCCATGTATAGTTTTTGATTAGTAAATGTTTCGCTCTCTATTGTTTCTGGTCGTGAACATTCTGTTAAGTACCGAGCGACAAAAGAGTCATATAGTCTCCATACGCATGTAATGAAAGCGGCTTTTTTGAAGAACGGTGATCATTTTCGAGTCCCTTAAAGACTCAATAGAGTAATGTCGTTAAAGTGCCGTTCATTACAGAGTATTATTAAGTCACGGCGAAAATGGCGCTGCGATAAGGAAACTCTTTACTTTTATAACCGCGGATACATTAAAGACGGCCATTAGTTGATGGAGATCCTTTTAGAGGAGTTATTAAAGTTGTATCATTTTCTTGAGATTTATGACCCAATTACAGGCATTGAAGTAATCCAGTGATTTCTCGTTAATCCAAACACGTCCGTTCCCAACAAAATGCCCGGATTACCGATTCGTCCGGACTAATGAAGTAGCGCATGTTCTTACACACATTAAGACACAAACGGTCTGTATGCACGTGTATACTTATAACACTTTAGCAAACGCCAAATTGTCGACCGTCCCAAAAATAATCTTCTGATATGACAGAAAACATTGTGGGAAAAAGGAGAAATTGCTCGTCACGAGCAATTTCTCCTTTTCCCACAATGTTTTCAAAGGTTGTCTGCAACAAACTGGTCAAATAATTCCGTTCCCTTACCATTTTGTTCGGATTGCGAGACATTCGGATAATTGGGGTCCGGATAAACGAGGCATCACTGTAGCTCAGAATCCCCCCTATGACTTGGATCGTGTTCGAGCAGTTATCGAAAAATTGAAACAGTTGATAGCCAGCATTAAATCGTTTTGTAGTCGAGCATAATACAGCGGCTTCTTCTATGCTTAACTCGGATTGCAGTGTTTCACAATCTACATCTCGAAAATCACTTGACCGATGCTATGTATCAATGTTAAATGATGTTGAGAAATCACAATTGATTCACCTTTAAAAACATCTTTCTTTATAAGACTGAAAAGCATTCGGTGTTATTCAAATATGTTTGCAGTGGCTGTAAGGAAATATGAGAACCATTAAAACGGATTGATACAAGAAATATTGATAATCAATCATAGCTTTTCCCTAAGATTTTCAGAAAACACTAATGCAATCGTAAAAGAGGAATAAGAGCTACAGAGGTATTGATGCTGCTCTTTACCCATGATACCTTGATTTAATTAAGGACATGTTCTACAGTTTTATAAGAAAATAATCCTTTCATAGAATTTTTTTAATTTTGATATGTTATTTAGAATTATATTGCGAATTCAAAAATGAAAAGAAAACTGCAGGTCGACGAGTTATTTTTTTCGTTAAATGACAGTTTCCATGGTAACCGTTTGGGGCAAAAATGTTAAAATGACCATACCGTCTTCAAAGGTAATAACACTATTTCTGGAAGGTTTATGAACACAAAAAAACATTGATTCATACATTCAATACTATATAATCAAATGTTATTTCAAATTTATTACAATTTGGACAATTTTTCCAAATCAGGTTTTGAAGATTTTGTATACATAAAAAAACAATGAAAATTGATATGTATATTACAAATAAATGAAGATATTTAAAAATTCCTTCCATAGAATTTTCTCATTTTTCAGTATATGAAGTAAAAGTTAATCTTGAAACAGAAAATTCAAAAAGAAGTATATGTTGACGAGTAAGTTTTTCTGTAAAATGACAGTTTCCATGGTAACCGTATTTGAAAACATTTATAAAAACGATCAAAACAACTTTAAACTTGAAAAATAGAAGCTGGTGTCTTTATATGCATGAGAAATATATAATTATGTTAATAACCTTTTAAAGTTGTATGGATAATATGATTATTCTTGGAAAAAATTGCATATATAGTAAATTTCATCCGAATAAAAGTTTATCCGACTACTATGCAAGTAGCTCTTTGGTAACAGATCATTATCTCCCTTGGATGCGCAGAACAAGTGCGCAGATAAAACTACAGAGAACGTCCTTAATATGTTGAAACTTTATATCCATTCAATCGAAAAGCAACCAAATACGACAACTATTTGGTACGATATTCATTTCTTTTTTTTAAAATGGAAAATGGGCATGAAAGGGGGGAACAGTTCTGAAACTGTGATTTTTGAACTAATACAAATCAATGACACTCGCTTTGAAGTATTTGAATTAACATACATAGATATGATTCATAGAAAAACGTATTATTTTGCAAGAGGTCAAATTTGTCTTAATGTTGGACCAATCTTCATTGGAATAAACGTTAGTAAATAAATGACGGAAACGATACGTTATTCCTGCCCGTATTTATTCGTTTACGCCTTGCTCCTTGACACCATCCTTAAGCGCACTTGATGCAACAAACGTTAGGGACCGCAATGACTTAAATAGATATTGATTGTACTACGCAAGTTCTCGTCTTGTCGTAATGGTTCTAACTTTTGACGTGTATGTTTTATACTGTAGTGCCATCTTATGTTAGTTTCATTTTGGGCCAATTACAACCCATAACAATGTCTCAAATAGCCTTATCAGAAGCTTCAAAGACATGTTCCCTGTTGTTTGAACTGGCATATAATTACTTTCAGGATCCATAAACTTCAACAACCATAGGTTTCATGAGCAATCGCCGTGTCATGCAGATGCTTGATTGGTTTAAATGGTTGTCCATAACTAACGGATGAGAATTCCAACTACCTTTGCCGATAGAGACGGTTTGTTAACGTAGATGGCCATATGGTCAATGCATCACCCTTTAAAACTTCATGACCAATAACAATTGAATACAAAAATGTTTATGCGGCTTTCATGGTCTCCATCGGGGTAATTTTCATATCGTTGAAACGTTAAAAACAGTATTATTTATATGATTATGGTTGTGTATGTGCATTAATTGGGTCGAACGTGTTGTTTTGGTAGTAAGTGCTAGAGGTTAAATGATTGTTGGTCAATTCACAGCTAGTGACATCAGATGGGCTGCTAATGTAAATACTTCCGTTCTGTAGCTCCTTTGTATCCAATGTACCAAGTATGCAATACAGTCAGATACCGCATACTTTAATTCCTTTAATTATAAGTGGTGAAAATTACTGGTGCAATGATAAGCGATGTAAATTATGCAGAGACACAATGCTGTTGTGAGCTATCATTGCAAGTTTCAAAACAAAAGCTGCCTTCCAACAGTCCTTTGTCGACCCAAAAAAGGATAAGGAAACATCATTTCCATGTTTGTGGTCAACCGTGCAGCCTTTCGTTAAATCACTTTTGGACCGAGTATTCTTTATGTTCTTTGTCAACAGAAAGAATTCAGAGAAACTTACAGAATACAGAACCTTCTTTTACAGTCTAAATAAAATAATAAAGAAGTTGAGAAACTGTTTGTATAGTAATCAGTTGTAGACAATTTGAAAAATGGAGAAATATGCAGGCACGATCAACTATTTTTCTTGCCACGCTTAACTCCCGAATCCAACACTGTTTGTACGTTGAAGCCAGTGGCTATGAAGTAGAAAGTTTCCTCGAACATTAATGTATCGCATTCGCTTGAGTTAATGTATTCTGATTATGCGTGCCTAGCCTGCACAGTGTATTCCCGGGGGATGTCATGAATAAAATCATAATTTACCAACTGCTCTTACGTCTTTGTATGACCTTGCACATCGTTAACCATTTATGATATATCGAATGTCTGAACCCTAATTGAGAGCATAAGGAGAAGTCAATATTAATGTTTAAAAAATGTTTTATTTTTAATGCTATGCAGGAACTTGCTTAAAAAAAGAGGGAAAACTGTACGTTAAACACAAACCAACTTTACCAAATTGTTTATTGAACTTATTATTTCAGTAACGACCAAACGCGGCTTTTTGGGTTTACTTCCGGGTTGCAGGAACTCTAAGTAGCTCCAATTGAAAATCCAGATTAAGCTCGGATGGGCTCAAGTTATAAGAATGAACACGCTGTCTTACCGTATAATTAAACATCTTTTTGTCCGATAAAAAGAAATTTCGTCCAGTGTATCTTTTAACTATATTAAGGAATATGTGCGAAAGTCAAAACGGATGAACATGGACAGCGTCTAAAATCATAGCGACGATTCCAATGATGTGTTGATATGCAATATTGATAAGCCCGATATTGATATGCGGGAATATTGTTTTGAACATACACAATTTTTCAGCATAAGATGTTAAGTAAAACAGTGTCAATGAGCCCATCTGTGTTGTATTTCGAAAGTCTTCGGCGCGGCGATGGATCTTTACCTTGTTGGTGTTTTGACTGAAGAGTGTTTCGGACACCACGTGTTACATGGTGACCGTTTCAGACGATAAGTTTTGACATGTTCAGGTTTTCATGTCCAGCGTCTGCATCTTTCATTTTGACAATGGTCAGTGTCTATGCAGACTGTATATAGCGGTACTGGTATGGTCGTACAGACCCCAGTTTCCTGCCATATTTGAGTGTCTCGGCGAAAATTTAAGTCTGGATGCGGCCTGACCCAGAATAAGGGACTTAAACTGAGTTTTCTTAGCAAATACTTAGTATGATTTTTTTTGTAAGTTGCAGCTTACCTAAAAACTCTTTTCAAACAGGAAATTGAGTCAGAAATTTAGTTTTGAGTAAAATAAGTGACTGCAGTTGTTTAGTGAAACCGGGGCCTAATCAATTAACATACTCGCAGTTTGTACGGAGATGTATTCGCCAAGTTAATCAACGTTGATATAAAATGTGATTGAATTGATTTCCCACTAAATGGTTCCGGTATTTGCTTGATCTTCAAGATAACTTCATTACAGTAGTTTTATCTTTAACAAATTTAAAACCATATTAAAAACGAATCGCAAAGAGGAATCATAGATCCAAATGAAAAACATTTTTTTTCCTTTATGTCTTTCTTAAAGCAATATTTCAGAAAGGACCATCATTTTCTAAATAGATAAACATACACTGATTTGACACAAAATGTTGGAATTTCCAAAAACACAAGGCATTTAAGAAAGAGTAAAACCTATGTTTCTCTTAGCAAATAACCACGGTAAGCATCAATTACAACTCAGCTCTTAGTGGAGGACCGTGCACTCTTCAAATGATCTTGCATTTCTGCACCAAAACGATAATACATTCCCAAATATGAACTCTGTCTTCGTAAATTATAACCCTCACGTTTTATACTGCAATGCAACCCCATGTCTACAAGTTCAAATTGAATGATAACCATGATACATGCAATAACATACTAAAGGTCATCTGAGATCATGTAGGCCACACAAAGGAAATATGTTACAACCATGAAATAATTGTAAGTGCCTCCGTAGGCTACTGATTGGTAGTAGTCCTACACACATCGAAATCTCAAGACTTCTTTCTGCGTCTGTTCAGTTCCCGGCTGCGAAATTGGGATTTCCTTAAAGGCCCATTAAAGGAGATTATTGTTTTATCAAACTATATTATTTGGTAAACTTTTGGACAGATTCAAATAGTTATCACCAGAAAAAACAATCAGCACAACTTAAATGTGAAAGTAAACTAGAAATAACACAGATTAGCAAGTTTTATAATTCAGATTTCCTGATTCTTCACCTCTGACCTTGACAATTGATACACATGTTTTTGAACCGACCAATCAAAATTCGTTATTTTGAATATGTAAACAAACAGGTTGTTGATAAACATGATTGCATTGGAGACAACTATATTTTAAGCGCAAACTAACTTATTTTGAATGAGCCTATTCAATAGGGTCTCAATGCATTCCTAAACTAATTCTCATGACTTTTATGAACATAATAAAAGAACTCCATATATTTTTTCAGTAATTTATTTGTACTCCTCTCCTTTGATGTGCCTATAAGCTCAGTCCCATTTTGGGGTCTTCCTAAATTATAACATATATGAAATACAAGAAATTTGCCCAGGAGTTCTGACTGCTTTTATCACCACAAACTTTCGTGAAATATGGATTACGTTGATAGGGTTTGCCAAAGATGTTTGGATCGATTATAACGAATACCATTACGCAGTATGTCGTATGTCATGCCCGTCATATTGAGAGAAGATGACGTATGATCTACTGTAATAAACTTCCTACAAAACGAGGCAATCCTTTTAACACTGTATGATCCGCTTTTCAAAATATATAGAATGCTTCTAGCGTGACTCACCAGTACATACAACATTTTTAATGCTACATAACTTAGACTTTTATCTAGGGTTTATATAAGTATGTCGTTAACTTTACATTTCATACGACTTTCTTTTAATTGTTCTGATGCTTAATGAAGTGAATTTAATAAATATTCCAGGGTATAACGACACATCCAGTCGTTTCAAGAAGGAATACGACCTCAGTCAGAAGAACATTAATTTCTCACTTTTGAAGAATAAAAATTCAATCAAGTCTCGCGCACAAGCTATGCACTTTGAACACGTTGACATTCTGATCAGGACAACAATATAATTCTTTGTACTCGTAATGATTTAATACCACAATAACATTGTGTTATCTTTATGATGTGGCTAGCAAGGTCTAGCTCTACAACTCCGGGGCAATATTCCTGCACAGAGGAAAATAGATTGTTTATTTTGTTTGACGATGCTGAATTTTATAATCGAATCAATCCAGCAGCGTGAAGTGAGGCATAACTATGTCTACACTCACTTCCTCAATAAGACGATGGCATGCAGACTCCCAGAAAATTAAGAGCCAATTTTGTGATGAAGATATCTGAAGTGTATGGAGAAAAGACTGAAGTACACAATCATGCACGACTATACTTTATTTATGTTTACTTTGACAAATAGGTCGTTACAAACGAAAACATTTTATTAACCACACAATTTCATTATAACAAATATTAAAGGACAAATTATGTATTTTTTTAAAGTTATGTGTTGAAATAAGATGAATTACCTGTATTCACGTAAATTATAGTCTTACATCGTTAACTTACGGTTTGGTTTATTTAAGCGTCTTATAACATCTATTTAGGAGGAGAGATTCGAACATTGGTCTATGCGTTTGTTCTGATGACATGCAAGAATATGATATGCTATGGCTACACTGTTTGTTCCCGAATGTCCCATATTCACCATTACATTTGCTCTCAATGCGCTTCAGATCCCCATTCATTCATTCATTCATTCATTCATGCATTCATTCATGTATTCATTCAAACTAGTTCGTTTACGCCTTGCTCCTTGACACCATCCTTAAGCGCACTTGATGCAACAAACGTTAGGGACCGCAATGACTTAAATAGATATTGATTGTACTACGCAAGTTCTCGTCTTGTCGTAATGGTTCTAACTTTTGACTGCTCACGACAAGTCACACGACTTTATATGAGGGGAATGAGTTAATGGTTGACGATATAAATACTCGTATTGTATTGAACAACCCAACAAAACGATTATCTTTTGTAATGCATGATAGTCGCAGTAATATAAAAGGTTTTTGGATCTATTTGTCAAATGGTGGACAACTATAAAGACACGGATAACACACTTCTTAAATTTAGGTTCTTTGTTTATCGAGTTTATGCCGGTTAGTGCAAATGCTCTAACCATCTGCCCTATTTGCTATCGTTTTCATGTCAGATTGTGTGACCTGTGACACAAGAAAGTTGGTCAACCAAACCTGCATATTGTCTCCATAATTCCTTACGTCTGGTAAATACCTATGCGGATTCAACCTGTTTATGAAGCCAGTAAGCCTCTTTTGTCGTACGAAATATCTTAATGCGACAATGTAAACCATGTTAATTAACACTTTAAGAATGATGAATTGGTATATAGACCCACGGTATTTCTTACAAAATGCAATGATTTAATGGCGAATCGAGAAACAAGACGCTGAAAATATAATTATGATATTATATTATAGTCGTACAAATGTGCATCTGGGTGTCTAAGACAATTGCTTAACGGGTACCCAACTTCGCCCTCTCTCTCTTTCTCTTTCATTTTTGCTCTAATTGTACTCCTTTTTATAACAGTAGGCTCTATGTAGGCTCTATCAAATATCACACTGACACGAGTGATCTTAGGAAAGGAACGATATAACATTTTAAAGGCAATTTTAATTCTCGTTTGTTGTTAAAATAAAAGTTCATTGCTGGTGTCAAGTTGGTCTCGTTCTAAATTAATATAAAAGAGACCAGGGTGCCGTTTTACTGAATACTTTATGCTATAAATTTGCATAAACAAGATTGTCTCTGTTTATATTGGACTGAGGAACTTTGAAAAGTAACACACTAATGGAATCGTCTCCTCGAGACGCTTTAAATAACGTATCTCATTGCAAAACTATATTTCGATTTAAGATACTATCCATTCTTGCCAGTTTTGACTTACGCGTTATATATTTTCCTTAAGTCGTTTAGTAAAACGGTACCCTGATATGCTAAATACTCTGCTAGTGCATTGCTCTGTAACCACCCACATACCCTTACCATGCTATACAGCATTACATAAACTTAGAAAATCAGTCAGTAATTCTAGACATCAGTTTCCTTTCAGAACTTAATGTATTCAATAAACAAATTCCCAGAACACAGACGCACAGAATTTATTTCGCTGTGAATACGAGATGCCTGAAATAATAACACTCATAAAACAAAAACAAAATGTCATACACCTAGTATCACCCCGATCATATAGGTTCTTCAAACGCTTAACTAGACAATGCAATGTCTTATCCTCAATAATTTCAGGAAAAGCACAACTTCATTGTGCCATGTTTTATGACAGTTACATAGATCATTTATGCCGTAATTTAGAAAATTCGACATATATTTTGAAACACATAATGTGTCGGATTAACTATCCCAATTTTATGATATGGGATAGTAACATTAAATGGTTAACTTCTATTCTTACAATTCAGTTATATATTTAATGAGTTACTCTCCATGGAAGCCGATTTTACCAAATTTCGTCAACGACACACCAATGAAGGCTAGTCAACTTAGAAATCTACTATTCTAGTAAGCTATGTCAACTGTATTTGCGCCGACCGTGGTAAGGACGAAAGTCAATCATTGGATACAAAGCTCAATAAATATTCGGCCACAGTGGTCCCCTAGATCTACTTATAAAAAATCAAGGCTAATATCGTATGCCAGCTCGCCCTACATAAATATAGCGTAGACAGATGAATGACCACAATGTCGCCTACGATTTGGTTTCTCCTCGTGTATTTATGGTTGCGATTATTAGGGAACTGCTCATCTTGTATCAAATAGCTATAATCTACATACAACTCAACATTTCCTGTAATATCTAGATTGAAGCATCGGAATGGATATTATCACGAAAATTCTTACACGCGTATCGAAATGTCACTTCCTGTTTTGTATTCAAACACTCAAGATCAATTATTATTCGATAAGTCGAACAATCGGTGTCCTCCACTAGCGAAATATGCACAAAGCATTCTTCGTAACATACAAAATGGGGCGCGTATTAGGAACGCATTGAATGACTATAACAACTTCCTCAAAAAGTGAGGGATTTGCTATAGTCCTACACCGAACAAAACATATTTTATAATAGATCAATTTCACATTTATAAAATTTGACAATTACAAAATGTGTTCAGGCTATCCATTTGAAGTCTCAACGCTCACACACAATAACGTTTGCAGAATTTAAGTACTTTGTCATGGAAAATCAAACAGCTTGTAATATCTTTTAAAAGATTTAGTGGGACGGTAAAAAGGCTAAGTAATGCTTTTAATTGTGAACAAATGGTAAAGTTTGTTTAAAATCAGTGGTAAAACGAGTTCAGTCGAGAATTGCCATAGAAAACATCGTTATGCGTTGGGGACAAACATAATTTAATGTCAAGGACTCTTTCTTAGTCGTTATTGTTGCTCCATGACTGATGTGTTTCATGTGACCTTTTCAAACAGGTATCTCCGATTTTTTATTTGTTCTTATTCGAGCGCGCTTCGGTAATTTTTTATTGATCTTAAATGTAAACACGTTCAATGCGAACTGACTTCTAACTTCACGGACACCACAGATGTTGAATTGCTGTCCCAACAGTTTGTGAAAATAATTCTTTAAAACATCGGTTCTAAACAGCCAGTCGCTGTAACGACATGACCATAGAGTTATGTTATGTTTTAACACGTATTTTAATTATGTTTAACTCAATTTACACAGTTAAACAGTGTTTTGGGCGACATTCTGGCTTTAGGGAACTGTGTGAACATGTTTTACGACCATTGCTTGGCAACTTGTCAAAAGCGCACCCAAGCTGTGTCTTCATTCTAAACCCTACTATAAACACTCTCAGACTGGCGGATATGTCGATAATTTCATAAATATCGAGGGCAACAGCCTAGAGAACAATACTTAAATATTGTTCATCAATTATTGGCCACAGTGGGTTTACATGGACTTCATTTATACGGCTGTACAATGAATTTTGTGCAGTAAGGCCGCACACTGTGTACTCCGATATTATCATACGCGTTTGTTAAAGAAGAATTCAACGATAAAGGTAGTCTTAGTTAAATATATGAAAGAGGTTCCCGTAGTGTAGAGGTTACGGCGATGGTGTTCGCGGTGCTGCAGAGGTCATT
Organism: Cerastoderma edule; assembly: GCA_947846245.1. NCBI lineage: Eukaryota > Metazoa > Mollusca > Bivalvia > Cardiida > Cardiidae > Cerastoderma > Cerastoderma edule. The sequence goes on from OX401406.1 coordinate 18,038,505, forward strand.
AGAACCCGGTTCTGTCCTTGATGTCATTGTGGGGCATAATTTGTACATATGTACGTATTTTATTCAGAAATATCATATATAAGCAGCATAATGTTCTTGAAGTAGGCCGAAACCAAAAAAGGCTTATACAGTTTATTTACTTTGATTGCATGTTCCTGAGAGGGATATGGATTTTCATGAGAGGCAGTCTCCCGACTGACTTACGGAATGCCGATGGTTCTACCCGCCTTGACCAGCCCTTATGGGCAGTTGAGTATGGGGTCTTCCTCCATCATTAAGAGTCGGGCATCGCTACATAACTGAAATAATGTTGATGTTATGTAAAACCCATAAAAAAAAAAAAATTGATTGCATGTATTTGATCACGACGGTCATTGTGTCAACCAACATTTCATGCCGGACCTAAATTATATTCTCTCTAAGCTTCTGACTACATCTATATCATATCTATACAGAGGTACAAGACGAATAAATGATGAAATAACAAATCAGGATGTACACAGGACGGAGATAAAAAAAAGCGGGCATATCCTTCAATTCTGTTGCTTATCGTAGCTTTGGACCAGACGAAAACCGACGCAAATAGAACAAGATGAGTCGTTCTTTTACCAATGCATTTAAAATGTCGTTTGAAGAAGACATTCCATTAAAGTCACGTTATCTAAGTGGACAGACACCGCGGGAAACGCTTTTATGGTGATTGTCCAATAACAAGCTTAAACCATCTCTGCACGTCAACATAACCCGTCCTTCTTACATGCTTTTATGTCAAATCGAATTGACTAGTCCTTTTGATGTTGTTTTGATGGCGTATGACCCGTTCCCCTTTACGTGATTTTATCATTGGCATAATTGAAAACAACATTCAACATCAAACGACTGATTTATAAAATGAATCAATGATTGTGCTTTGATGAATAGAGATATTTGATAGAAGAGAGTCATAAAACCATTTATCTAAAAATAAAGAGTTTCTAGTGAAGGGTTATTTCTAGACAAGAGACATTTCTAGGAATTTGCAGTCAAGAAAATTTTTAGTATACATTATTTGATAAATTTCGGGGTATATGACTTGTAAGACCTGTCAATCAACATTAAGAAGTTGGTGTATTTTAAGTTTTAGTCACATGTGTAAAACTTATATTATCGTTACCAGTTACCCAAAGACGCATCAAAACCACGAAGACCATCATCTTCATTACCACAATCATCATCTAAACCATCTCTATAATCTTTGAAACAATCGTCACCATTTCTAGAATAACCATCCGCTTTATCGGTATCATGATTCCCATACTACCTCCTTTAGTATCTGGTCAACATCGTATGCAACATCATGCGAGCAATGTTCATCATTCTCGTCGTTTTAGAAGCTGCATCGTCAGATAAATCATCAACGTCATCCACATCATGACAAGTCGAACCTTTATCACTATATATTGATTACATCAGTAGCATTATGACTCTTGGCAGCATCATAACATCCAGTATCATCATCAATGTTGTCGTCTCCAACATTGTCACGATGATCATCAATAGTATCATAGTCCTTTTTCTCCATATAAGACATATAGAGAATAGATGGTTGGTGTCGTGAATCGGAAATGTTATCGGGCAAGGCTTAGGAATATTATCCGGTGAGCCGAAGGCGAAACGGATAATATCTCTACGCCGAGCCCGATAACAGTTCCCATTCAAAGACACCAACTTTCTATTCTATTTATCCTGTTACCTTTATGTATTCTTTCAAACAAACAAGATGTAAATAAAACACGATGAAAAAGGAAAAAATAAGTAGAAATGGTGTAAACATGACGTCATGTCGTTCTTATAACGTCATGGTTTGCCACGTGCATGTGTTATATGGTTAGTACCGGATATCACAAATGTTATACGGCACTTCGTTATCTGTCCCAAAATAGCACTAGTGACAGGATAAATTGAACTATTCATCAACACTAGCCTTGTTCCACCCGAACACAGCTTCACTGTATTATCCATGCCGTGCCAATATTCATCAGGCAGACGGGACGCATGCTTGTGCCATTAGTCTCCGATATATACAGCTCGTTTGTTTGTGTTTTCGTATCATCTGTCACAAATTACGTCTTGTTTAATGGCTTTCGATGAGGAACGTCCCTCACTTTATACAATATTTATACGAGTTGAGCCTAGAATAGAATGTCTACGGTTTGTAAAGAGTGTTATATTTCCATCAGATTCGTATAATATTTCCGTTGACAGAATACGATTAAGATCCAGATCGTTTTTTTTTGTTTTGCATTTAAGGATATAGACCAATACACAAGATAGATGCTAATAGCGTTGATCACATCGAACTCCCTTTTTTGCAAATAAATGTTTTGCTGTATTAATTATTTTGGATATCTTGTAGTGCGAATTGCTATGTATATTGACATAATGAGAAATGGACTGATTTAAAGAAAACAAAGAATCTTGGATTGAACCTTAATAGGCTATAAATCTAAAGCCGAGGTATGTCATATGCCGATCATGATCGGTAATTCCCGCTCTCATTCAACGCTTCTTTTATAACTGAAAACAAGTAGCAATCACACACTAGAACAAATAAATACTTGTCATTTGAAATCGACCCGCTAAGTAAGACAAGGGGGCGTATGTTTGTCATATGAATTCAATTTTTTCAATATGGAAGAAACAGAACGTGATTAACATTCTCTAATAAAACATTGCCAAACGCGAAATTTCGAGTGTCACAAATAAAGGGAGATCATAGACACCGTTTGAACTGATAGACACTTTGGAAGATACTGTTCTGAAAAGGTGGAAATCATTGTGAGAAATGTAGAAATAGCTCTTTTTGGGCGTTTTCCCTTTTCTCTCAATAATTTTCTAAAGTCGTCTGAAACACACTGGGAAAAAGACGTGATTGCTTGGTATTGTGTTAATACAAATATTACATACATACTGTATACTAGTATTGCAGACACAACTCATAACACATTGTATTTTGATATATGAATTGTATTACGGGCAGGAGGCCTTTGTCTACAAAATGAAATCCTATCTACCGTTCTATCTTAATAGAGGGTACATCCTATTGGATAGTCATTTCATATGAACCATTATTTGACAGTATCCACATAGAAATGCTCTATTCAGTCGATTGGCGCATCGTCGATATGATTTTGGAGTTAAAGGGGGAGGGGGTGGAGAGAGGTTTATCAATCTCCCTAGATGTCTCATTAGTAAGGCGCGAGATTTCCCTCAGCGTGTCACCAGCTTTCATTATTATCGACCCGTTACTCCCCTATAAAGGAGGGTCTGGTGAACTATTTGTGTATAGGACATACCAAAGCTTTCAACTAAACTGTTGTTAATGGTCGTTGGTAGATGTTTTACGGTTCCGTAAACAAAACTGTTCATAGCAAATAAGTTCATATATTCATTTTCAACTCAGAATATTTACAAGTAAATGGTACTTTTGAAAATAAGGAAGTGTGTGCAAGCAGCCTTTATTCGCTAAAATGCAATATATTAACAGTTTGCGTTAACTTACGGTGTCAAAAGTGGATAGTATTATATGATCGGATCGCACAAAAGTGTGGCATATAATCACAAAATGAGAAAATCTCTACTTTGATGATGTGTTTTCTTGGACAAAATGATTCTGCGTCCCAAATTATCTATTTAATCGAGAAACGCCCCCTCACGATTTATAGACCTGCACTTGGCCAAATAAGCACGTTCTGACATCCGCAAAAAGTATGGGCCAACATATACATACTCATTTAGGATAACAAACCGTCGGTATTCGCCATCTAAAAATTCAATGTACGATAACAACTGTTGCCAATAGATGAATACATTAAAAGCAACGAATTAGTTAAATACCTCACAATTGTGAAATAAGATATTATGCGATATAAGGAATTTTTCACAACTTTGCGAATGTCAAATAAGTTTACCCTTTATCAAACAATAAGCGTTCGACTTGTCTAAATAAAAGGTCATACACATATATAACTAGTGTTTTCCATATGTTCAGCTGTATTCTCAACAAGAGGAGATTAAATCATTATGGCAAAAATGATAAGTTGTTTGTGACAAGCGATTTCTCATTTTCTTACAAGGATTCATCCAAATTTGCAGCACAACCTCCCCAAAACGAATATCATTGGCGTAATGGATAGAGATTTATTGAATTCTCCACTTCAATCCCTCCCGAGACAATTACATTAATTGATGAGAAAACTGCTAATGCTTCCGCCATATTTCTGGGGAAATGCCTTTTTTTCTAGTCATGTGGAACCCAACCGTGCCGATTTCTGGAATATTGATAGGTCCATCACGTCATGGGAGTTTTTTTCGGTGTGGAACTCCGACCCACAATGCAAAATGATTGAAATTCATAGCAGGCTCTCAATATATCTGTCGATCTGTGTTGCGCAATAGCCCTCATCAAAATAGGAATCAATGATCTATAGTCGGAAAAACATAACGGTTGTGAAGAAAGCTCTTTAATATCAATTAGTAAAATGAAAAACGGTCTTTTTGGAGAAATTGGCCACAACGTACGGGGTTATGATAAAGAAATGACCATATCATTTGCGCTTACCTACATGTATGCACTCAACATAAGCTCAAACCGACTTTTAAATGGTATATTTGAAGCTATGGCTAGGCGTTTGCAAATAATACACTTGATATAATAAAGATTAACAAGCTGGAGTCTAAATCATACGAAAGAAATAGAACGTCAGATTACGGGCCGATGCCCAAAGCGTAATATGATAGCCATTCGAAAACTGCATTTAGAATCGAATACCGATTGTCAAATTAAACGCTGCAAGGCATCCGAGGATTTGAGACAGACTATATATAGAATTGAAGGACTCACTTCTTTCAGGAACACAGAATTCCTAGATAGGAAAACAACATTTATAACACATTTAAAACGTGAATCAATCACAAAGTGTCAGATGCAAATGTTCTTCGGATTTTAATTGAAAAGCAACACATCAATATTTCAAGCCAAGTAAATAGGAAAAAACTAATGAAACAAACAAAGCAACTGTTTGTGTGATCTCTTAGCAATTATCTAAGTACGTGAATCGATTTAATAACAGACCTTACAGAAACCAACACTAATAACGCATTGTCTGAATCACAAAGTAGGGTTTATAATTAATGTCTCGCAGGGAGATTGATTTGATCTTGCTTTAAGAATAATTTCCCGGTACGTTCTTGTGACTTCACTGTTAGTATTGGGATCTCGTTCACAGATGAGTAAATTTGCAAATCAAAATATAATGTCGTTAAAACATCCGATATCGTGCTTATGCCAACAGGTTTGATCCAGGCCAGCCGTGATGTACATGGACGACTTGCATTTGATTTAATCTATTTGCCACTCTGAGTATCGTTCTTCAACAAAATTAAACAGATACTGAAGGTTTTGAAAAGCAGACGACAAAAAAAATCTTCCCGGCAATCTAAGGGTAAACCCGTTTTTTTTTCCGTTTATTCAGAGAAACATACAGCGTTTTTTTTATATAACACACAATACGGAATGAATTTTGATACATTTATAATTGTGTCGTCATTAAATAAAAAGAATACCAGGTCTTAATTAGGATACTAAAAGTACATTGGTGATTTTGATGGAGTGCTATCACCCATTGTAAGGAATCATACCTAAACTTTACTTAGAATCATATCAAGATGTCTATGCAATGAACTTACTTGTACACATAGATAAAAGTGACTTATTTGTAAGAAAACGCGAAATGTGTTAAGATATATGTGCTCACATGTATAGCATATAAGTGTATTTTTACTTTAACTTCAATACATGACACAATATGTATATATAGTATTCTTAGACAAAAAGATAAATTAACAAAATGTCTCGGAGTAAACAATTTATCCTTCTGTTAGAATGTTTTTAATAAAACCGTGTAAATCTTAAATGAACAGTGGAAATAAATCATTACGGGCCACAAAACACACAACATGGTCTCAACAATTGAGAGTATGTATAGAGATGTTTACATAAATTTCGAGTAATGATAACAAGGCAGTTCATTTTCCCTTCAACTGATTTCCTGTACAGATGTTTTCTAAAAAAGCAAACGAAACTAATGCATCTCCACTTTAAGCACTAGGTATTACTCACATCCATTTTAAATAAAGACTACTTTTATAACGGGACAAGTACATCATTACTGTAAATTCAAACTATTTAATCATAGTTTCAAATCTGAGAAAATACCCGCTTATCAGAAAAACGATCTTAGCCTGACAAGATGGCGCCGGAAGCATTTTCTAAGTCTGTTCTTGATTCAAATTAAAACGTCTTTCTTTTCAAAATATTTGTCTTTATCCTAATATATGTATCACAAGTATACTATCATTTTGTTTGTTTATAGCATATAGAATGTGATGGAATTGGAAAAATAATACCTCCGATAGGGCAGAAAACATTGTGTGAAATGGGAAAATTGCTTGTTACAAGCAATTTCTCCTTTTCCCACAATGTTTTATAGAGTCATCTGCAACAAATTGGTCAAATGTCGTGTTTGTTTGGTAAAGGGTAAAAACTACATGTGAGAAAAAAGTTTTGATGAAAGAATAAGATGTGTATCGTCCTGACTCTGAACCTCTTTCATCATTACGACAAATATCAGTAATCCAACCCAAATCAAACAGACAATGAAAGATTAATTCAGAAAAAAACATCTTTTTTTGATGCAGTTGCGTTGAAAAAATTGTTACAAAGGAATACACTTATCATAAGGGAATCAAGCATCCTTTTTGTCGGAGTAGTTTCAAAAGAGATTCATCTAATTGAGGTGATATGGGGGCAAGGGTTTATTGGACGCCAACCTGGTTCGGTAACATTGCATTCTACTTACGACTTTTCTAGACCTATACAAAATGTCTTTCCATGTAAGTATGTCTGCCAACCTAAACGTACGTTTGCGTTGACCTTTGATTATTTTCGAGGGCTCTTAGACAATGTACCGATTCCTTGCGTGTAGATTGAAATCAATAGCTTCTATTCGTGAATGCATATACATGAACAAATATATGTGTAAGCACATGTATAAACCACTATATGTAAATTCTAGTCTTATATATTATTGTATTATTCTCCACAAAAGCAATACGCGACTTACAGGTTTAGTGTTAGCAATTGCCTTTTGTATGGACCTTGTATTAACCAGAACCGTGCTAAACATTGTTGTAGCTTTCATCTTATAAAATATTCCAGAAAATATATTGCTTGAGTTTCATTTTGATAGTGAATACTTTAAATGATATTTTGATATATTGTAACTATATCCTACATCTAGGTTTAGCACGATACTGGTGTGTCTTTTAAATGTTTACTTCTTGCGTACTGATGGGCCTATGTCCTTATGTATCAATAAAGTATCTATTCGATGGTACATAAACGTGAAGGACTCTCTGAAGCTTTGCACTGAACCATCGTATACTAACGTAGTTCTACACTGGGTTTTTTTTTTTCGACTGATCAATTAAGCAGCCATAAGGATCGAGATATAAGTGTACTGTTTAAACATATCCTTTCTAACAGATTATATACCTAAACATTCGTAAAACAATCATATGGTGGCATGAACGTGACATTCGTTCGTTTAACTCATACGGCGCTTTCCTTGTTGGGCTTAATGACCACGGCTTCCCAAAGAACAAATGTCCAATGCAAGACGAGGGTAAGACCTTCAAATGTATAATTCCTTACTATATTTAAGCACTGAGCACTCAAAAATATGCTGACGACGGTTCATTAGGAACCGGGGCACGATTCAGCGGAATGATCTTTTGACCCTTCTACTCAGTCAGAAATGAGGTAGGAGTATCATCAAGGAAGCTTCCGTCATAGTTTTCAATATCAGCGTGGAGTAAGTTATGAAGCCTGGTATTATACAGATTGAAATCAAAAATGTAGATCAATAGTTAATTGTTCATTTAAGAGACGTGTGAACGAAATTAGCCAAATATCATCGTACCACAGTTAATTCCATTCTGCCCCAATAGCGAATAAGTCACTTTCTATCATTACAATAACATATTTACAAATGTATATACATGTAAGGTTGATACCGGGATTTTCATATAGCATAATAGTAGAAACGATTAGTTGATATACTTATACATGTAATGACATTGAGCATGCATATGGAATATCATGATAGTACTGAAAAAAAATAGTATTTATTATTACATCAAGACATGAATCATATTGTTTTATATTGCATTGAAAACATGAAAACTATTGCTCACATGATACATGCTTATTTCCGTTCTCTTTGATGATTGGTCAAAATTGTAAGCAAAGGGGTTGTCCTCTTATATAAAGTATTGGGAAGCTAAAATCCGACTGTGTACTTTAATATGTTGCATCAAGTACAGCATGTGCAAACTTATATTATCCGATTTTTGCTTTCACTGGCGGTATTTTCAAGTGCCTAGGTGTTAAAAACGGTTGTCGTTAAAGTACAATTAACCATTTTAGAGGTTTCGAGGCTGAATCATTGTGTAAAAATCAGAAACCCAACAAATAAACTTATCGCAGAATTAGCATTCCGCATTTTAACACTTTAAAGATATGTGTTTCTAAAATTCAATGCAGTTGGTAAATATAAGAATCGTTAAGACGAAAATGTTCTGCTGATCAAACTAATCAACTGTACCGCATTTATCTTTGTCAGGTTAGATATTGAATGGTAATGCGACTCTCGATAAATTCAAGCAGTAACGGTGACGAAGGGTGTTTATAAACGACATGTAATTATATCAGGATACATGCAAAAACTTTCCGGAAAATGAAAATCAAATATCTATTTGGCTTTTCCTTTACTTAGAGGCTCTAGTGGAGAACTATGCAGTTTGTGTAAATAGGTCAATTTCTGAGTGCGAGTTTAGGTTAATGGTGAAAGTATTTTGTGATGGTATCATTTATTCCTATCTTTATTCTGTTCTTGTTCTTTTTGTAATTCTTTATTATCTATATTTATAAGTAATGGAGAATTGAGCTTCAACTACTAAACATCGATCGTGAAAAAGATTTTTACAACAACCTGTTACATGTATATATGTCAGCTCTCTTCAATATGCTTCCTCGCGGTACATGTATGTTTGTATGAAATTCGTTACGTATACAATGAAGTGATGCGATTCCGATTTCAAAGCAACGTAAGCGGCGATCTGAAAGTTCAAACGTATAGGTCTATCGCGATAAAATAACGTTTCAAGTTAGAACATTAGAAATGACATAGCTTCCAACATATCTAATTGACCCCTTCTAAATGAATAGATACCGTATACAGGCTTAACCTTTTCCCAAACAACACAGTTTCGACTGTCCCAAATTGAAAGAGTTTGCAGACGACATTTCAAAATGTGATGAAATTTGAAAATAATCTTCTGATAGGGCAGAAAACATTGTGGGAAAATGAGAAATTGATCGTCACGAGCAATTTCTCCTTTTCACTCAATGCTTTCTAAAGTCGTCTGCAACAAAGTGGTCAAATGTCGTTATTGTTTGGGAACTGGTTAAGAGAGGCAAATGGATAGACTATTTCCACAGTATTTCTTTTCTTAGACAATGTACTCGAGTCTTTATAAGTCAGAGCGTAGAGCGCCCACCATTCAGAAATGCTGTTTAAGCTGCGAGCCAGATTGTCTATGAAGATATTGCGCCACAAAAATGATGCATCAATCAACGTACTGGGACTTGTTTGGAAACCAATTACAACGCGACTCTGGGATAAAACAATGCGACGAAGCACCGAAAGATTTAATCGCCCTATTGTTTCGAGGAAACTTGCATCTTTTTAAAACAAGATGCCAAGACGATAAACAGTCCGCTCAACCCGTCTACCGGTTATTGATTGCGAATAATTTGTTCCTTTCGTTTCGCAGAACATTGTGTATGGGTAGAGCGTATTGAAATAAATATCTCCATCATGAATTACTTCAATGGGTTTCCATTCATATTAACAAGAACTTGTCAAATTAAGCTAAATTGCTCAGTAATCGACAACGGGTTTCTTCGAGATTTATTCATTAAACGTTTAGACAGAACTCTGCCTTGCCAGGATTATGTAAAATACTTCAAGAACTATTCTATCATTTTCCACAGCTCCCACATGTTACGTTGGTTCTCACCTCAATTTAACCCTTAGAGTGCTGGGTGATTTTCTGAAAATAGATTTTTGTGTCGTCTGCTTTCCAAAACCTTAAAGTTATGCTTAATTTTGACGAGGGAAGATACTCATTGTAGCAAATAGGTTAGATCACAGCCCAGCCGCCAATTCACTTGGCAGCTGGCATGGATCCAACCTGTTTGCAGAAGCATGAAGTTGGTTTCATTTCCAAAAGGGTTAAATGAGAAAAGCACATGCAATTGCTTTCTTATCGATATAAAATGCAAACTAATACTTTGCATTACATAAATGAATGAATATGTACCACAATGTTCGCTTTGGAGTCATGTTCAATATACAATAAGCGAAATTCATAAAACTAACAGTATAGGTATGTCCTTTGACGTTGCCAAGTATTCCGAGCGAAAATTTGTTTCAGAAATATAGCTACAAAAAAAATCAAATATCGAATCTTTACATAGAAATACCGGCGATATCATACTCCAGCGTTGTCATTCCAACGGGTAAAGAAGTTATGTCCCATAGAATATACAAAACAGCTTTTGCACTATATAAATCTGTCAATGCCTGTAAGCTGTTCTTACTGTATATGCCGTTGACCCTCCAATTGATACTATCAAGAGGACTAACTCCTGGATACCGTTTTACAAAACAACTTACGGAAAATATTTGCGTAAGTCCAAACTGATAAACACGGATAGTATCTTCAATAAAAGTACAAGAATAAAAGTACAAGATTGCAATGTGACACATCATTGGAAGCGTCTCGGAGAGACGGTTCCAATGATGTGTTACTTTGCAATATTGCTTCGTCCAATATTGAAAAAAGAAGAATTGTTATTTTAGACATACGCAAATCTTAAGAGTTAACTGTTTAGTAAAACGGTACCCTGGTGCTTTTCTATGAAAATATCGTTTGGAAAGACCAAAACAAATTATTTAAACGAATTATTCCCTTCCTACCTAATCTTCTAACCTATGAAAAAAAATATTTTCAAGAGATTTTGTCTCGTTTTTTTCATTGTCATCGAATTTGTTTCGACATTTATATGTCATATGCAATCTCTGCATATTCATATTGATTCACTTTTGAACTTTTTATTTTATTTTAAAGTGTGCATCATCATTTAAAATGCTTTACGGACGCTTAAAGGCACATATGGCTAGTATGCTAAAGGTACACTGTACATTCACGTTGTTAATGTATGTACACACGAACTCAAAGGAAGCAGAACCTGACCCATGTATCACCTCTCCTAGAGCGTTACTGAACTTTGAATGTGCAACATCTGGTTCGCTTTTATCGAATAATTGACATGTTTTCGTAACGGAAGCACCAATGCTGTATTGCACGGCTATGAAGCGGCAAGTATATCCCAGCGTTGCGATACATTGGAGGTGAGTTAATTGGGTGTAATGACATTATGTACTAGACAATGTCCCACTTGGGCATTGGCCATAATGCAATAATTATTTCCTGTTACTATAACAATTTACATATATTTTTAGGAAAATCGGAATCAACGATGATGGTTCGAGATCACTAACCATTAGGGTTCTGGGTCATTTTCTAAAAATAGATTTGTGAGTCATATGCTTTCCAATACCTAAAATATCTGCTTGATCTTGAAAAGGATAGATACTCCGAATAGCAAACGGGTAAGATCACAGGCCAGCCGCCATCTTACCGCCATCGGAGGCATTGCTCCAACCTGTTTGCATGAGCTTGAAGTTGATTCCAGTACTAAAAGGGTTAAAGGAACGGTAGAATAAACTCAAACGGTTTATGAGAATGCAGTCTAGACGCTCCGCCTAATAGATGTATTTTCTGATAAAAAAAAAGGTGTGTCTATAATGTTACTAACAAAACAAATAGAATGTGTGTATACAAGAATCCTGACTGCACATACTCATCCCTTATGGCATTGCATACATCAATCACTACAATAGAATTAGCGTGGGGCCTCCATGACCTAGTGGTTTGAGTACAAAATCCATGGTGACCTGAGCATCACTATATAACTAAAACATGTTGACGCGATATAAAACAAAACAAAGACAGCTTGACCGTCACTTATTTTGGATGGTGTGTACGAAAGTGTGCTTGGTTATATGAAGGAGAAAAAAGTCAACTGCAGTTATAAAGTTCTTTCGTCACATTCGTTGTGCATCTAAAAGCATTACGAGTTGAAATTAAGTTTCGGATCAACACGGTTTTGAGAAACAAGTAAGCATTGGTGTGTGAAATGGTGTGAAGCTAAATAAAAAAATAGCTGAAAACGATGCTCGTTTTCGATCGGACCGCCTTATAAAGTGTAAATGTACTGCTTCTGTATGACTTTGTATAGAGATAATTACAGCGAACATAGTGAAATAGAGTCTCAGGAGACTGTGTCCCGAATTCAGGTCATGTTGTAAGATCACCGGGTCCTATGTTAGTACATTGTGTAACACTGTTACGTCCTAATTACATATACCAGTATGTAATTAAAGAACAAAGATGGTGACATTTAGTACTAATGCATGCCGGGATTTCCTAATTAGAACGCTGGTTGATATAAAAGCCAAGAAGTCAACAATACTTACAGGAGATTTATCGCTTTTTTTATTATATTTCATTTTTATTATATTTAATTTTTATCATATTTCGTTTTATATTAAAACTAACATTACTGTGCACGTATAGGAAAATGTAGATCTTGTACGAAATATGTCAAAGATATATGTTAAACGCTCGTGAACGGTGACTAATGCTTTATCAAAGTAAATCGTTTGCTAAACTTTTGGTCAAATTCAAATAGTTATCACAAAAAAAAACCATTAACAAAACTAAACGTAAAATCCAACAAAAAATAACTGAGAAAAGCCATTTTAATGAATCAGATTGCCTGTTTCTTCAACGCTGACCTGGTCACGTGGTACACATATTTTAGAATCAACCAATCATAATTCGTTATTTAGATATGTAAGCAAATAGAATGTTGATAAACATGGTTGAAGCAGAGATAACTATATTTTACTGATATATATGAATGGTGTTGACATACGTGTATGTGATTTCCAAGACGAATTGTAAGGGAATAGAATTCTTAGGTTTCAGGGGTAGGGTGGAACCATTATTTACCTTTTATCTGTGATTGGTACATACTTCAACCAATAGAAGACATAGTCAAAAGCATTAACAATAAACAATAACAATAGAAAAAATTTCTGTAGAAATCCCCGCCAAAAAATGTCACATATTCGTTTTACAGAGTTTTCTTGGTTTAATATAAATGGAGAGTACACGGATTTAGGAATGTATAGGGAGATGTTTGACCTCTTAGCTTACTGAAAGGCAAATTGCCAGACTGGCTGTTTTGCTGATCTGCTGGACAAGGAAAAACGATTATATTTTTTAGCTTTCCCCATTTTCATTTTTCACAAACAGTTCTCTGATTAAAATAATTGCAAATCTTGCCTAAAACCCTTTATACCATTCGGAGTGAGATATTGAAAGGTAGGAGCAAAGAAAATGGACAATGGAAAGATCGCCTTTACAAGCGTTAGCTCGGTGATTTATTGTCCTAATTCCTGGTTTTATCCGTTATGTAGTCCATTCCTTATCCTTTCCACACTCGAATCGGCCAACAATCCAAAGTTGGATCGGAAAGGTAGGAGCAAAGAAAATGGACAATGGAAAGACCGCCTGTACAAGCCTTAGCTCGTTGATTTATTGTCCTAATTCCTGGTTATATCCGTTATGTAGTCCATTCCTTATCCTTTGCACACTCGAATAGGCCAACAATCCAAAGTTGGGTCGGAATTTCAATTTGACACGGACTATTTGTCTCGAGCATAACAACGAGTTGCATGTGTTTTTAAATAGTCGGTTAATGAGCAGCACATGTTTAATGGTTCTGGTGAATGATTACGATGACACACTGTAATGGTAACTGACCTCAAAAACATACAACCCAACTAATATACAGTTTTTTGGCATAGGTTATCCGGTTAGTAAATATTCGAAAACGTTTTTAACATTCATTAGTGATATCCTCTAGTTAGTAGAGTCCATAGATCAATTCATTATTTGGGTTCTTCATCACAATCGCTGCATCAGGGGCCCGTTTTACTAAACAACTTACGGAAAATGTTTGCGTAAGTCATAATTGATAAACATGGATAGTATCTTCAATGAAAGTACAATGTTGCTATGTGGCACCTCATTGGAAGCGTCTCGGAGAGACGATTCCAATGATGTGTCACTTTGCAATATTGCTTCGTTCAATATTGAAATAAGAGGAATTGTTGTTTTAGACTTGCGCAAATCTGAAGCGTAAACTGTTTAGTAAAACGGTACCCAGTTCTATTTCGCGAACCCCGGAGTAATAATTGACCTATCAGCAAAGAAAGTATAGTCCTACGCGAAAACGGAACACGTGCCGAATCAACAAAAACAACAATAATAACAACATCAAAAAAACTTTATAGTCTGTGTTATGTTTTTTTGTTCGTTGTTTAATCATTTTTATTTACCGTCTAGAGCATCCGTAAAACTAATTATACAATCTTAGATAAAAATAAAAAGTTTGTATGAAAAGAATTAATAAGCATTTACTGTTGTATTATACACTTTTTATGATATTTCTCTTGAATATTTCTGTATTAAATGTATTTTCATAACTGGATTATTTTGTGACAATCAAAAAAGTATTGGTTTTACTTTCTGGATGCATACCTTTTTTGTCATTTTTCTTGACGAATCTGATATACCCTTCCACTCCATTGAAATCGTTCTGAATGTGAAAGTCTAAAGCTGTCAAACCAAGGACCTTCAACCAACTATTGGGGAGCGAACGCAATTGATACTAAATGAGAAGATTCGGGGGAAGTAGACCTCAGATATATTTATATCATATATCCTAGCCATCGTACTAAATAGTCGTATATCCCTCATTCAAAAAAAGGAGATGCGACTATTCAGATAGACAGAAATGATGGATCGTTGTTATCAATCGAGTGCTTCTCCAGAAAATCATATCCGTAGATAACCTTTAAATCTGACAGATTGCTTCAATTTATTCATCGGTGCGATCATATCTCCATATTACCCCAGTTTTTTGGCTTCTTATTTGATAACAAGCCCTGGTCTGGTTGAATGTCTGATTTGGGAACGGACGAAAACCTTTGTCGTCCATTGAACTGATTTATTGGTATAGTACTTTATATCCCGGGATTTAACGAGCCATCCAAAGACAGTGTTTGGGTGATTCTTTACATACTTTCTCGATAGATACATCTGTTTAACCCTTTAAATAACGCCAAATGTTCGACTGTCCCTAATTGAAAAAGCTTGCAGACGATATTTCAAAATGTGATGAAATTGGAAAATAATTTTCTGATAGGGCAAAAAACTTTATGGGAAAACGAGAAATTGCTCGTTAAGAGCAATTTCTAATTTCCCCACAATGTTGTCTAAAGTCGTCTGCAACAAAGTGGTTATAGGTCGTTATTGTTTGGGTTAAACGTCAACACTACAAACAGATGAAGATGCTAACTGGAAGCTAGGACATTTCTACATCGGTTTTACTACTGACACTTTCCAGACTATTCCTGAAGATGTTTTCCTTTACATAATCACGTTTGTTTGTGTTTATATCATCATGTGACAGCTGTCGTTGTCAATGCTGTCAGTTGAAACGCCACTATTCCAATGGTCATTTGATTCAAAATACATGCAGTATGGCCCTTGTATACCAGGACGAGGCCGCCTTTTGGATAACCGAGTGCAAACCCATTTGATTTGAAATAAATCAATATGTTGGTAAAAATGTTAAAGTTAGCAATTGCTTGTTTCGTTTGGGTACTCTTATCTTATTCCAAATATTGGTAAGCGCACACATGTCGTATTTATTCCAGTATAATCATCAACATGTGTTTCGTATAAAATCTTTTAGATAAGGTCGCCGTTAGTAAGGATATTTTTTTTTATCTTTCTTTTTACATTAGTCAAATTATGATAAAGCTGTTCAGATGTATTTCCTGCCTAGGACACTTTGTTTGAATTCTATAGTGTATGTGTTTTATCAAGGGACAGCAGCCTTTATTTTCAAATAAACCTGAAACAATATAATTCGTCGGAATCCACATTCAGTATATTTTCGAGATACAATCAAAAGATGACTTCATAAAGTCAAGTTACACAGGAACTCTGAGATAGACAAGGTCTGGTGTGACAGATACCCCGGATACAATTCAGACAATGCATGGACCAATCTGAGGCGACATAATTTGAAGATGAATTATTTTTGGGATCAGGTCATAAAGACGCGTGTCATTTGGTCCGCAATTCGCCGAATCTATCGATTTTACTAATACTAAATTGTAGTTAGTCAATTTGGTATAAGCACACGAACGCCTGGTTTGTTCTTGACTCTAACCCAATACTCTATTCATATACTAGTAACATATCTTAAATGCCGATGGAAACAGTGATTACTAATAGGCTTCGAAAGCAATCAACCAATATCCAGCGAGAGGCCCGTAGGACGTCAGACATAGGGGTCTTTTTTGCCGTTCTTTCAAGAGAGATAAATAACGGTCTAACCAAACACCCATTTATCCAGAATTGTGTTATAGATTCAAATTTAATAACGGCAGTCTACGATTGAAAGATGGAGTGCTTGTCATTCCTACGCTTAAGATGAATAAAGAGCTGCTGTTAAAGGAAGAAAATCTTTCAGACTTTTGTTTTGTTCCACGAGCAAGTTTTAAAAAAATGGTTCAGAGGCAGAGCGTCGACCTCTTGTATCGAGGGTCTCAGGTTCGAATACTAGTTAGGCGAGGTGAAAATTCCCAGGACAACATCGCTAATCAGCGCGATTATTGCTTTAATGTCAAGGAATCAATCATCGAGAGTGGATTTGAACAAGCTATAAGTTTCCTGATGTAAAACAAATATGGTAGACGTAAACTTAAATCCCGTCCTAATACTGAAAAAGTCATTTTATTTGTTTTAGAAAATAACATTTTGAAAAAGAAATGATCGGCCTTTGGTGACCACATGCAGTTTATTAAAGATGAAATTATTCTGAATGGTGTAAAAAATGCTCGTGGTGGGTAATTTCCCCCTTTCTGTCATTGCTTTAAAATAAAAACCATTTTTTATAAACTTGCTGGTCGTTAAGCGTTGCTTTCAAATCATTGTTGGCGCATGGGCCAAACGGAGGAAACGGTGTATAGTAATACATGAGATGTTGCATACATAAAGCATAGGTAATTGCTCTATTAAAGATATGTAGTACATTATATCATATGATAAACAAACCAGGATTCTCGGCAGTGTCAAACAATGTTTTGGAGGTTACATAACGAGTTGTTTTTAGTTCAAATGACCCAGACGTACTTTTCTAGTTTAACACAATTACAGATTTGAGCATTCAAGTTAAATTGGCTTGGGTTTGATATCAACTTGCGTTCTGTCTCTTCCAGCTTCTATTTCTCCAATGAATAAATCCTTAATGTGGCATTGAGAGACTGTCAAAGCCAAATCAAGAGGCATACGTCGGTACCTCACATAAGAGTTTTCTTAAATACAGTATAATGTTAAAAGCCACAGTGAATAACGAAGACTTTGGTTGACCTTTAGGCGTTTGATTTAAAAATGAAAGTCTGAATATGGGGCAATCGGAAATAAAAGTTGTAGTAAAGTAACCAGACCGTGAACTCTCGACGTATCATTAACAGTATTTTACTTGTTGTACAACCTATAATAAGATTTAACTAAGAAAACTACAATGACGTCCTTCTGTGTACGTAACTATTTTTTTTATCTGAGTCGCGTTATGAAGTCAAGCGAAATTTTCATCAATTTTGCAATCATGATCATCAGCTGAGACTTTCATAACATCAACGTTTCATTATAACCAAGAAAATCATCCATTTACAACCCTAATTATAAATGATGTTTCTGGAGTCGGTCTTAGAAAGAAAACCACAAGCATGCATGTACAAAAAGGAAGAATAAAACAACAGTGTAGTGAGTTATGTACTCATACACCTATTCGCATAACGATTACAATTATTGATATCATTTCCTATTGCTTTAATTGTTAACCGATAACAACTATTAAGTACAAGTGTTTCCGTAGATCAACATTCGACAAAGTATAAAGCATTGAATTACCCATCTGTCTGGAAAAGCTTCATTAATTAGATGGCACTCGAGTGTTTTATTGTTAACGATTGATAGACTAGGTCAAATAGGAATCCGTCCGCAGCTAAGTAATACCGCTTTTACGGACGGAATTAATCTAAACACCGTGCTGTTTTATTATGTTGTCAATTACTTGGTATATATAGGACGTTACACAAGCAAAATAAGACAGATGATACAGTAAAAGATTACTTAAACGTGTTTCTCTCTTTCTCTCCCGATTATACATGCCATAGGCTGTATACAGAAAGAAAAGATGATAAACAAAACTACTTACATATGAAATCATTGGAATGTTAAAGGCCGCTGCTATCTTCGCTTCATGCATGCACGTATCCTGTGGTCCGATATAGGCGGAAATGTTCTGATTGATCAAGTCTACGGCCTCCTTTACGCTGTACAGTTCATCTCCATAGGTCTCCGCTACGATAAAGTCGAGCCTGTGCCCGGGTAAGATGGAAGAGTCGTTATTCACCTCCTCCAGCGCCAGGCTTAAAGCCCCGGAGACAGCCTGTCCGAACCGCCGGTGAAATTTTCCGTTCGGGTTCTTCTTTGAGCCCGTGATGTACCCGATTTTGATGACGTCGGTGGCGACAATGCACGGGAGTAGCGTCCATAGCAACACAAGCCCTCCGTCTGTCCTCATCTTTATGTGTGGTATCGCTGGTTCGATACTTTGGACAGACACACGTGTTCAAGTTACGTGTATCATCATACGAACTCAAAACACAACAAAACTCACGTATGTTATCCTAGTGTGAACAACAACATTTATATGTTATACTAATTCACTTTTGAACTTGAACTTAAACCGCAGTCTAATGAAATGTCACAGTCCAAACCCACTGATTCGTGAACTAAAATATACACGTTTTTTTACACTCCATATATTATTGTCTGTACATATACGTTGAAAACAAGAGTTAACGCACTTATGTTTTTCACTTTAAATCCAGGTATACTAGACTCTACAGTACGTGTCACTCAACTAATTTGACAACGCTTCACATTTTACCATGCTCATTTCTTTTTGTTTCATTTTTTAAATCTCGTATATTTACTAAAAGCTATCTCTGCTTATCCTGGAATTAATTCAATTTCGTGATAAATTTCAGCAACAAGAAGGGATCTTTTAATAAAACAGTCGTGCAACATGAGCTGTGTATGCTTCGTTTGTAATGTCAACCTGAACACTCTCATTTAGTAAAGAAAATGAACACCAAGTGGTAAGAGGCTGTATTAATAATGTTCATTTAACCCGGTGTGTTACTAGTGACAATACAACGGTTCATTTCGAGTGCAGAGAGACCATGAAAACCTTGCATGACGAAAGACGATATATCACCCTGCCATGTAATCGTAATAGGTCGCCTTTATTCAAGCAAATGACGATCCTTCCAGTTCTTAAAACTAAGTCAAAACTTTTCTTAAAAGGGTGCATGTAATTGTCTTATATGCTAAACGAGAGGTGAAAATGCGTTTTGAAACTGAAGGGTTTTTGTAAGGTTTGCCCGTGTGCAAATAAGGATCATGTTTTTGTAAACTATGTTTGTTTAGAAATACCAGTTTAGTCCTGTCTTGCTGGTTATAGCTGAATTTTGTTAAAAGTAGAATTAACAGTCTGTCAAAAAACACTTTAAAAGGATCACCATACTTCAAAGTATAATTTAATATTTGGTAAAAAGCTTTTGTTACAAAACGCTTATTGTTCGACACCAACAAGTTTGTCAAGTTAGTGAACTCTGGCCCAAGGTTCTTGGAAGCATTTATCTACACATATTAAGCTTAGATTCTGCTTAAATTCTTAAGAGCGTTCCGTCTTATTTCAATATTACGAAAAAGCAATATTGGAAAGAAACACATGATTCGAATTGTCTCTCCGAAACGTTTCCAATGAAAGGTCACGTTACAATATTGTACTATTATTTGGATATTGGATATATTGCTATCCTGGAT
Source organism: Cerastoderma edule (assembly GCA_947846245.1). Taxonomy (NCBI): domain Eukaryota; kingdom Metazoa; phylum Mollusca; class Bivalvia; order Cardiida; family Cardiidae; genus Cerastoderma; species Cerastoderma edule. Next base: position 18,058,839 of record OX401406.1, read on the forward strand.
GTAAACATGGTTACTGGCCTGATCTTAATTTACCCAGAATAATCTACAATCCATTAAATCCCATGATAGACATGTGCCACATGCTGTTTGTCGAGATATATTATGCATAAATGCGTACGGATACAGACTAATTACAATTTATGATCTTAATCGCATCGACAGAGGCCATGTCCTTAAATAGTGCCCTCAACAATCGATGTGGGAATAATTGTCCCGAAGCGGAGAAGCGTTTTCAGATGTCGATATACGATGAAATAGATCGTAACGTTTCGAAAGAAGGATGCTCTTAGGTAAAACACCCATAATTCGCCATTTTAAAAAATCTCTCTTTCGTCGGATTACGTCGGTCGTTCTCGTTATGCATCGGTCTGGGTCGGAACCATTCGCACTGCGCCGAATAGTCCCGACTCCCACCAATGTATACACGTACCGAAAATGGCCCTATTCCACTACGACCACGAATCCCACGAAACACCAAAAGTGGCTAAATTTTAGGATTCGGGAGTATTCGTGATATTTTGCAAATTTTCTGGTCTAAGGCCAAAAGAAATCCGACGAAAGAATGAGTTTCCAAATGACTGATAATGGGCATTCGACATTAAACAATTGCTATGTACGCTTTACAATGAAGGCATACTGTCATGCTTCAATGTCTAATATAATCTTAAAAGAAATGTTCATAGTGTGTTAGAGCAATGGTTCATATTGACCAACATTTGGTATCTTCCACGGCAAACGTATACAATAATGGGACCGTGTGTACCATTTGGAAAGCCATTCCTGCCTTTTGTGTGCCCTGTACATATGACCATCGCCAAGCAATGTTTAGTAAGTTAGTTTAGTTTAAACTTATTTATTTTACATCGATTGTGAAACAAGTTCTAACAACTGAGATTAATTACTCGCGGTTTGCTTCCAGGGTCATAAACAGTATTGTGGCAAAATGTGGATAAATGAAAGGTCGTAAGGCAAACAAACCTTAAATAATTAGAAATTATCTTATTTTGCTTTCGTTTCAGTGAATAATTTTCAATGCGTATCATATCACAGAGAATCTGTTTTGCAGTTTAAAAGAAACCAATTTTCAACTTCCAAATTACCATACATCTGGGAAAGCATCTTTAAACCGTCGAGTCAGATGCTCACACCTGATACTGTTCGCTAATCATATTCAATTTTTTCTTCAATCCAGAAATTCAGAAATGAGACAATTCTCATCGAAATAAAAGATCTGTGAAAATCAAAATGAGCTAATAAACCCCATTACGAAGAAGAAGATGCCTGGATTCGCCAATCGAATGGCGTTTCCCTAGTTTCCCATCTTTGCAACAATTGCTTGTTGTTTTCCTTTATTTCTCCATTATACTAGGCCGAAAAGGCCCAATGTCCGATATGTATTGACACCATGACGTCCATGTATACATGATAACCGGAACCATTTAACGAACGTCCCATATATGGCATTCACTCCCCATTCTTTATTGTCCTGGATCTCCGTCTAATTTCCAATTTCGTATTCCCTTTGATGACAGGTGTCATGTCCCGATATCAAAATGAATGGCGCTCTATGCGGACAATAACCCAAATGAATTATAGAGTTTGGGAATTTTTTCCGTGTAGCGTTGATGCAATCATTTAAGGTTTATCTGGAAAACAACTACCATGTACTCAGTCCCGTTATTCCGAAATGAGATATATTTCCCCATCTCCAATCTGTGGCTATCTACTTAGCAGACGCATTAAAGTCAACACATTGCATAACGTTTTGCAAAGTTTAAGATTAAACATGTCGTAAAGCAATAATGAATTACCGAACAAATTATTATATTCTTTTTTATATTTTACAAAACCACTGTCCGAAGAAAATATTACTTAATCAGGAAATACATCCAAGAGAATTGTCACTAACGAAGGGGTTATTACAGACTGGCATAATAAGCACCAGTCTGATACATTGTCATCTTTTCCAGGTGTATTAAGATTACCAAGCATACCAGTTTAAAAGAAAATAAAACGGAAAAGTTCATGGTATCCTTAATATCCTTAATACTACACACAATTCACTTTGAGAGCAATTTCCCCAGTCATACAAATACATGTATGTCTTGTTAAAATAAAAGTCCCAATTCTCCTTCGTAAAGATGGAGGGTATATGCCGGTATGGCCATATAGAGCCGCAAGGCTTTCATGCACGACTCTCAGGCAGATAATATGTCCTACAAATGCATTTGGACCAATTAAGCGAGGCACTTAGTCCAATAGCCCTTCCCCCCGTAATGCTTTACTTTGACCAGTAAGACTACTGTGGAACAATAAAGCTATCATCTTGAAAAAAGGACAGATTGCTCGAAATGATCAAATAACCAATTGGTGACAGAAGTATGTACCTTATATCACAAAGAAAACGTATTTTCCTTGCTTTCATTTGATCTCCTCTTGTTTTCGCTTTGATCCAGTCACATACTCCTATATAGAGGATCGAGAAAACTGCTCGCATTCTTGAAAATGGACTGATTTCGGATAAAAGCTCCATTAGTGCAATCGTTTTAAGTGAATGCCCGAAGTGCAAAGCTTGTATATGTATATCCATCCCGTGTTCACCAGTTTTGCTAACATACTCCGAGGGTGGCAAATTGAACTTAGCTTTATACGGCATAAACCAAATAAGCTAGAGTTTATCCATTTATTTTGCTGTCATCATCACACAAATTATGAATGGAGTTTTGTTGTATATTGAATAAGTGATACGTGAGAATTGAAACATTCTTTTTGTATTTAAACCACGTTTGTTTCGCTCAAAATGACGTTTGATATAGAACTACGATTTTATTTGGTCAAAACTATTTACTTTGTAGGGGACTAAGATTTACCCAAAATGCCTTTTCATTTATTAAAGACTAACAATCGATTAACAAACGCGATAGGCCTTATAGAAATGTTACATGTATACACATCCAAAATAAGTACTTTATTGCAAGATCACTTTTTCATTTTACTACTTTGATTAGTTAATTACTTTATTAAGCAGTATCTGGTAATTAGGCCAATATATAGCCTACCATAAAAGAATAAATCAAATTAACCGTCGATAAATTTCAAAACCATTTCATACAAATAATTCCAAGTTATATGTCTTGGACAAAAACCCCATCAATCTACCAGATCACTTTGTAATATTCATCCCCATCACTCGGAATTCGGAAGAGCACTTAAAATCTCAATGATAACTCTTTTAGACGCATTTGCCACGTGGCTGCCATGTGACTATTCGCGATAATATCCGACTGGACTATTCTGGTCATCATCATCGATATACAAGATCATTATGAACCCTACATGCACAATCCAGAAGTTATTATTTCATTATTGGTAATCATATATGACACTTAACACAGCAGACGCGATTTTTGTTTATCTTTACGGACCTTCCGTTGTAAACCACTTCACTTTAAATACCTTGTATTTTGATTAATAATTGACTCTATAAAATGTAATGCCGAGAAAATGTACTACAAGTTAAACCATCAATCCCTTAACTTCATTGATATAACGTGGATAAATCACAAACACATTCCATACAAAAAATTCCAGCATTAATAAGCCTTGGACAATACAGAAAACACGTAAAGGTTCTCACAAACACTCGGTATTCGACAGAGATCTTGGTAATAAATAATATCAAACCGTACAACAGTTCGCAATAATTTCGGCATTGACCAGAATCCTATTATAGGCGTTGGTGATAATCCACGTACTGGAGTTAAATGAAGAAGATACAAGGGCTGTGCGCCATATCAATTCGATCATAGATTTCGCTTATTGTGAAAACTGACCGAACCCTTTTACTGCCCGCGTGTACATGTGCATCTAGTTCTGTTTAATCTAAACGTTCTTAATGAGGTGGCTTCCAATCAAGTACATCATTTTTGAAGGCATGTCTAATTCCCAAGCGCTTTCAGTTCGGTTCTTGTTTTTAAGTTTTCTTTTTTTTTTGGGGGGCGTATTTTCAGGTATTTTAAAACAATTAGATTTTTCCCTTTATAAAAACCTTGTATTTCGAATAATAATTGACATAATTGAATGAAATGACGAAAAATGCTCGAGCAATTAAACCATCAATCCTTCACCATTTATTGATATTAATTCGATAATTCCCAAAAGCATTCCGTACACATAATTCCAACAGTTATATGTCTTGGACGACAATAAACACACCAATCTACTAGATCACCTCGTAAAATATATCACAATAATTCGGAATTCGGCGGAGCACTTGGTAATGAATATAGTTAAACCGTATAACAGTTCGCAATAATTTCGGCATTGACCAGAATCCTATTATAGACGTTGGTGTTAATCCAAGTACTGGAGTTAAATGAAGAAGATACAAGGGCTGTGCGGCATATCAATTCGATCATAAATTCCACTTATTGTGAAAACTGACCCAACCCTTTTACTGTATAGATGGGCATGTACATCTAGTTTTGTATGATATTAACGTTTTTTTAAGAAGGCAACCTATCAAAACATTGTTTATGAAGGCATGGCAGATTTCAAAGGGAATTCATTCTGGTTCTAATTTATATAAGTTTTTGCAGTTTGGAGTTCTTTTCTGGTATCTTGAAAAATGCGGATATTGATTTTTTTCCCACTAATTTTTAAATAAATTAGTTACCTTTTTAAAAAATTGAGGGGAATGCATTCTTACAATTATTCCCTAAAAATCAACAGATTAAACGTGGATAAATCTTGTATGTCATAACAATAAACTCATCAATCTACTAGATCATCTCGTACAATTTCTCATCATTACTTGGAGTTCGGCAGAACACTTGGTAATGATTATTATCAAACCGTTAAAATACTTCACAATGATTTCGGTTTTGACCAGAATTCCATTATAGCCGATGGTGTTAACCACGTACTGGGGTTGAATGGGGAAGATACAAGGGATGTACGGCATATCAATTCGAGAAAACTGGCCCAACCTTTTTACTGCCTGCGTGTATAAGTGCATCTACATCTGTAGGATTTATACGTTTTCTTGAGAAGGAGACCTATCAGTACCATCGTGTTGGCGGAATAAGGCCATTTTCACGTACAATTCTTTTCACCTTTATCGTATAAACTAATCATGTATGCTCTTTTTTTCAAATCTAAACATAGTTATGAGAAAACGAACTGATAAACGCAATTGCTGAGTATCAAAATCTTATCATAACGATTTTACAGACTTGTTTGCTCGTACCGGAGGGATATTTCAAATACAAATTTTTAAAACTCTCTGAATTCTAAACTATGCTTCAAAATTGTGGTCTTTCAGCAACTTGATTGAAGAACGTACTGGCAAATTCAAGGTAAGTTTTCACGATGGAATGTGTGACTAGTTATTGAAGGATAGAGGCTCATATGTAATTTCAATCATCCTGTTTGGTAACATGCCAACCCAAATTGATGGGTACCTGTTCATATATCAACGCCAAACTAGATCTGGGCATCATGACCTATTCACTCTCTCAAAATGAATTGTAGGTCTGCCAGAAACGCTTCAATTCTCCTAGATTGATAAACGTTGTCATCTTTCACCTTACCATAATGAAAATAAAAATGTTGGTTTATGCAGGTAAGTAAATATACTTTTCGCTTAACTGAGAGTTGTACATGCTGTGGATTTACACCGAGCACTTTACACAATCTAGACCGGAGTGTATCTAATTAGGTCAGTAGATAAACAACACCAGCAGTCAATGAATCATGTGCAAACATACAACCACTTAGGAATTCTATGAAATATGTTAATGTTGTTTTCCTTTCTTAAACAATATTAATTACTTGTTTTCATGTATGTCTCTCTCTTTTTTGGCACATGAACACCCATCAGGTTTTCAATATCCCTGAGTAATTCATGAAATTGTAAAAATAGAGTTTTGAGTCATATTTAACAAACTTTAACTTATATCGCTATAACAAGCGAACCGTTGAATGCTTGTAGTGTTTCATCATCAAAATTCATAGCAACTATTTGCTTTGTGACATGAACATACTTGGACAGAAGGAAGAGACAAATAGATCGTTTCATATTGACATCGATAACCGTCGTTTAGAATGTTGACCGGACTTGGTCTCAAACCCAGGACTTATGTACACCCATTTGGACATCAGGCCGACTGAAAAAATGCACGAGGACAATTTCCAAAGCTTAATTCCGTCTTCGTCCTGAACGGTGTTCTTGAATTTAAGAATATAACTTCAAATCCTAAAGAGGGTACGTATGAAAGATGTAAAATTCAATTGTACTTTTAGGCGTTCACTTAACCCTTTACAGAACGCAAAATGTTCGATCGTCCCAGATAGAAAGAGTTTGCAGACGACATTTCAAACTGTGATGAAATTTGAAAATTATCTTCTGATAGGGCATACAACATTGTGGGAAAAGGAATAAAATGCTCTTTTCCCCATAATGATGTCCAGAGTCGTCTGCAACAAAGTGGTTGAATGTCGTTAATGTTTGGTAATAGGTTAAGGTAGTACTTATAAATGAAGCTCCAAGCGTCTGCGGCAGTTATATCGATGTGCAACTGTCTATCTTACTCTGCGAAAGCAATCCTATTTCATTACGTTTTTGATAATCATTTTTGAACCCAATCGGTTGCAATTTGGCGTGTGTTAACGAAAGATAATTCCTTTTTCAAACAAGAAACAGAGTTATAAAAATTATGCGGGGATTATTTCCCTCTCGGCGCACTGTTTCCCGTATGTGCCACATGTTAATGTTAATCTTTGCGAATGCCGTCAGTATTTTCCCTTAACGCAAACAGCCCACACAACCCAACATTGGAAAAACTGTTACGGCATCTTAAGACGGTTGTGTTTTACAATCTTGTGGAGCAATAAGACAGTGGTGAAAATTCACTTTAAGCCACAATAAACGTGTTTTTCAATTCAAATTTATTTCCAGTTGGCAGCTGCTGACATTTTCAATACGACTATGTCTGTCAGCCCTCTAATAAAACATAAATGGTACTCCCATTTAAATTTTACGTTCACGAATAGTGAGATAAATGAATCGTCAATGATTCAGTTAAAGGCAGCCGATGTTTATTCACACGAAATCCACGGCGCATCTAACAGTCTTAAGAAGAAAAACATATATTTTTTATTTGACCTGCACATATGTGTTAAATCATTGCTAAAATCTTCTACATAAATAAAAATACAATCACACTGGTCAATAATCAAAGATTCATCGAATACTTTATAAACGATTCCTTACGTTGCAATGTAGGTTAACTTAATTAATGATCTCCATCGTGGTGTGCAGAGGAAACACATACTTTGTCCATGGACCTTTCACAACAGTAAAATGACCAGTTATGAAAGACTTGTCAAATGACTGTATACAAAATAGAATTTACTGCGAACAAGGATTGCATCCTTACAATTTAGTATCGAATTTCAAACGCTTTTTAAAAACATACTTTATTCAAGAATAAACACCATTATATACATTACAAACAATTTGGTGAAACGGATTGGAAAGGAAGCTAAAAGCTTATCAAGTTCCTATCCAATGTTATCACTAAAACATAGATAAAAAACTGTATCGAATTCATGTTTCCAGCACATTCCTTGTATTGCAGAAAGCATTAGAACTGGATAGTATGTTTAAAGATCTAAAAAAAAAGAGGTTAATATCGAGCACCAATGATTATTCTGGTATATGATAATATCACGGTTTAAACTCACATTAACAAAGCAACAACAAACGCATTCCACCTATTTCGTTAAGGGATATTCATGATTACTGAAGTAAGTGGGTGGGATTTGTACTGATTATCTTTCCAGATCGATGTTCGATACTAAACGCTGAACCCTTGACCCCCACACAGTATTTTTCTTATACTGCTTCAGGCAAGGCCGACGTAGTATGTATATATATGTAACGGTTTGTGTCTCGTGTCCATATTGGTCTATACGATAGTGTTTATCCTTATTTCTAAATGCCCCGTTCAATCTTAGTTCACGAATGTAGAGATTTAACACCAGATATATTGAGATATCTTTGTATAATGATCAATTTAGAATTTAAATGAATTTGAGCATGTCCTTAATTTGTCATTGAACTCATTGAATGACTCAGTTTTATGTGTTTCTAGATAATCAAAATAAAAATCTGATATATCTGTGATAGATGTGTTAATCCTTACCTTTTATCGAGTCATTTAAATTATCTCTCACACATATTACTTTCTTTCGATTTCAGACTGTACCAAATTTTTTGTCTTTATTTCATATAAAACAAATACGTATGAAGTATACAAGTATACCCACTTCCAGGCCTAAAATGTGAAGATATTCAAAATCGAAAAATTAGAGCAAAAATGAAATATTTCAATGAAAATTACTTCGCATTTATTTTCCTTCCACTGTCAAGCTTATCTCTTTCATAACATACCGACGGATGCTTGAATAATCCATGCACAGCGGTTTTGGTGAGTTTATACTTTAGGATGACACAGTCACCGCTTTAAGACACACCATATTCCTTATGTCAGGTGACCGCTGGGGACTCATTCTGGTGCCTATAAACATCCTGCCAAGAACTAATCATATTACGCTGGCTTCGATGCCGAGGAATTCACGCCATAACAAAATGGATTCGTATGTTTTAAATGCATAGTTGGTTTTGATTGGTGTTAAAGAAAGCCTGACCTTATCTAGTAATATATTCTTGTCGGACCTGGTATGGTTTAACCGAGAGATAACTTGCTGGTTGACTTATGAAAAGTGGACGAATTGACATAAATGTGTATATCCGCTCAACCACTAATAAGCCGTAAAACGTTTAGAATGGCGTTTCTTCGGCATAACATAGAGCTCTATTTCTAAAAGGTTAAAAACTGCATTGAAGAAGTCGGTTTGAAACAAGTTTGACTGCGCACCGTCAGCATTTCATATGAGATAATTTATCAGGACATATACATGGACACGCTGATATCATTTGATCAATCACTTCGGTGACAAGTCAATTAGTTTGGCATTGTGCGCGGATCACGAGTTCATTTTTGCATCTATTTCTTCTTTCTTGATACTGCCTTTGATGAAAGCCTCACATTTGCCAATTGAGCTGAGGTTCAAGATGGTTGGTCTATCTCTTTAATCGGAAATGTTATCGGGCAAGGCGTATGAATATTTTGCATATCGGATTATAATCGATAATAATCCGGAGTCGACCCCGATAACTTTTCCTTTTGAAAGACATCAACCCTTCGTCATATTTAATCTGCTACCTTTACTGATTCTTATGATAAAAACAATGAAAAAAAACACTGAAGGAAAGGAAAAACGCAGTAAATAGGTAGAGAATGTTGTACACATGGCGTCATATGTAATGACGTAATTATGACGACATGATTCGTCACGCGACTGCTTAATATATGTTTAGTGTCGTATATATAGGCGCCTTCAATATGAACACATCGGGTTTATCAAATGAAAACACCTCTGAAATAATAGGGATGACGCCATATTGGTTCCCAGCGGAATGACGCCACTTGACTTTCGTGTTTAGAAATAGATCTTAAATGTGAAATCTAAAAAGTCTTTAAATTTGATTGTGGAAACAATTTTACATGTCACAACAACAATTTTGCCATTTGGTATGAGTTACTGATAAAACGATTACTTAAAAGGATGTCCAACCCTTCCATACACATTGAACTACTTAACTTGCACGCTTAGAAAAGGTGTTAATTGGCGGATGCCGATTTACCCGAAAAATTGTAACCCTACACTTATATCCGAGGTGTATTTCACAGCTCACGGAAATACCCGAGTAGTTCCGATTGAGGCGCCTTGTGACCGGTCCCAAAATGGATGTAAGATAAAATATATGATTATGAAATATATGTACCTTACGTATCGCAACATGACTGATATAACGGTGGTGTAACATTTGTAGTCGTCCAAATAAAGTGAAGCTCCACTTTCAAGGCCTATCGATGATTAAAAGGTTACCGGTGTTCTTTTTTTATCCATTCCCCGGACTTAAGAACTGAGCGCTTAGTAACCAATTTTAACTTACTGTTTGCATGGCTTTTAAAGATTGTATCTTAAGATTAAATGTTAGCTTTCTGACGAGTTCCCCATTGATATTTTTCTAATTAATATTCATTCGGACTCGTATTTCCAAATCATTCAGACAAACAAATGATGGAAATCGCCATATCACCATAATGGCCTTAATCATTCCACACAACATACACAAAACACGTCTTTCTCAGCATAATCTGTGCAAATGAAGCAAACATATTGTGACCTTATCTATTCATCAACGATGATGAACTCTTTCTTTGCCAAACAACGTCTAGCTCTTATGTCAAACATAACCAGTACTCGAAACATTTTTCTACAGAGTCTGGTAATATGTGTTGTTTTGTAACTGTTTCACCTCCAATCACATATATGTTTGTGCTGAGAGTAACAATAAACTGTAACCTGTAAAGAAACATTTTTCTACAGAGTCGTTAGCCTTACATGCTATGTAGATCTATTGGATTTGAAGGGGCGTTATTGCTCTCCTAGTGCAACACTCACGACCTGCAAGGCAAATATATACACGAATATGATTTTTATCAAATCGCAAAACTTATAAAAAATATGATTTTAACATCATATCAGAGTCTAAGAATCATTTAACATAGAGCAAGCTAAATATTGCATGTTACCATTTCTCGTTTATTTAGCTAGATGCACTACTAAATCCAAGTAATCCCAAATAAAAGCATTGGCACGCTATTAAGATTGATCGGGGTTTTGTTGAACAACACTTAAACGCCGTGTTTCATTTATTTTGATGAAGGAGAGTTTTCTTTTAGTGTCATAACAAAACAATTTACTTATACAGAGTTTGGGCTGCATGGGAAATATTACTTTTATCAACCTGCACATCTCGTTTGAAAGCACCAGAGATCGTCTTCGAACACAACCTGAGACCTTAAAAACATAAGACAGGAGACTCTGATGCTAAAGTTCTGCTTGACAAAAAGCACCTTGGGACTATGAATTGAATGCATAAGAAGATTTCTAAATGCTGCGTCTTCTAAATACAATACTTTCAGAATTGTTGTTGTACATTTTTGGTTGAAGACGTTTATTTGATTGAATTGTTTTATGATGTGCTACCGAAACTGATTTTGGTCGTGCTATCAGTAAGCAGTTCAAAATTTTGTTTACGCAAACTTAATTTCTGAATGGTGTGCTCTTGAAATTGTTGTGAGTTAATTTGTCGGTTTGGGTTTATAAAGTTGTTTCATGACCAACCTTATTTCTGAATGGCGATATCTGGGAAATTTATTGTCCGTCGCTTCTTAAAGAAATGGACACAATCAATCTGATTTCTAAAATGCTATATATGGTAATTCTGGCAATATTTTCGGTCAGCGATTTCACAACGTTTCTTTCGCTGTTTAGATACCTTAATTATATAATCTCGAAAAATAGTCTGGGAACTATGGTCTTTCAGGGATAATCAACGTCTTTTTTTTTCAAAAGATTAGAATTTTGAGTTATATTGCCTCTTATATTGTGTTAAGTATATTAAAAAATAATTCACAATCATGTGCATTCACCATTAAATTATGTGTTGCTGTCATTCACAGGCGTAACAATGAAAAAGTCACTCGAAAGGGATGTCAACAGCCAAATTCCAAAAATCCAATTCTATATATTACAAAATTTAAAACAGTTCTCGAGTTCAGAAACAAATGGTTTGTACCACAAATTTTCTGGCAAATAATGAGACCGATACAGACAGAAAGTCAAGATTCGTCACAAAGCTTCATCTCCTTCACATTTGACCAGTTCTCAGATTTCCAGCAATAGTTATTGTAGTTATTATTAGTTAACTATCACCATCTTTAATTTCGTCTGATAATGACTTGATAGACTGTGAAAAGAATTGAGATTTGTTCACGAAGATTTCTCCGGAACAAGTAAGTCAAATGTTAACTGAGGTAGCATTCGCCATGATTACCCGTCAAACGTATTGCATCTGCAGCCACGTGTGGGAAGGCAATTGGAAGTGAGCGTCAAAATACATGTTTGATGTTGTAATACCAGCCGAAGCTAATCAGAGCCATTTGATCAAAGCATTTTTGTATTCTGCAAAAAGTAAACCAAGTATATTTCAAGAATGAAGCCAGGGACATTTACTTTAAACTTGTCCTCCCAAAGCAATAAATTTCGTCTTGGATCGACATTTTCATGCTCCATAAACTGTTCCTCTAAGCCATTTTACACGAAAGTTGCACTGTCTGTGGGCGTCTGTTCTATAGTACATAAAGTAAACCGGACACACATTTCTAAACAAACTTCCCTCAAGAAATTATCAAAAGTATCAAAATCACCTCACTGTGACGTAGTGCTGCTAAAAGTATCATAAACCGCTGTGACAGCATTTGTACTGATTGTTTGTATCTGACATCATTATACAAAAGTACAGTCTAACTTGTGTTAAGCAACCACCCTTTTAAGCAGCCAACCTGCCTTAAACAGCCATTTCAGAAAGACCCATTGTTAGGTTTATAGTGTACATCAATTGTGTTAAGCAGCCAACCTGTCTTAAACAGCCAATTTACTCTGTTCCACAGGCTGGCCTCTTAACACAAGTTTGACTGTATTCATTCTTAGTTCCCTATGTCTGATATTGCTTTTAAGTGAGACCAGTCAGAATAACAAAATTGGATAGGGTTTAGCACAAGCTTATGTTTATCGATGTATTCTTATATGTCAACGATATATTTGGATACATGCATACTGGAGCACTATTATGCTCCTTATTATGGCTTACACAGAGCGTCTATTTTGTCCGCACGGACGGCGAAACTAAAAGTGTCCACTTTACACTGATTAACTTATCAATGTCGGCATGACAAAATGTTTAAATGACTTTATCGAAATAGCAACAAATGCTCTTGTGTTATCGATTCATCTGATGCATTTATAAATATACGAAAACATCGGGGATTTCCCAATTCAAATAAATTCTATTAAACTACGAAAGCCAAACCTCTCAGCAAATATCACATACTGACCGAAGCATGTTACACGAATCACTTCCAATTATTTGGATACACTATATATACATAATCCGTGAGTTAGTGCACTGTACGCTATAGCAGCGCGAGTAGTAATAAGGCTCTTCTATTGGGTTCACACTTTTACAATATCTATCAAAGCAGTGCCTTTCAATTTCCTCAGCCGATACGTCCTATGTTGCTATAAATGATTTATCTGCTATTTTAATGTCGATTGTTGCATTCAACAAAGACAAGTCACACGTTTTCTAATGGAGGATTGGGTAAAACACAACATTGACTTTAATCATGCATTCTTAAAAAACTCATCAATATGCGTTTGAAAAAAGTCTTGACCAGAATAGCAATTTACTTGTGTGTCCATTTGATTGTTACAATTTTGTCCATAATTCCTCACCAACCAATACCGCATGGACAAAGATTTTTAACTTTTTCAAGGTAAAAAAACGGAATTGATTTTTTTGTAATTTTAAATGATACAACAATATTTATCCCTAAACATCGGGAGGTTTTCACACTCAAATCAATTATATTAAACGATCAAAGAAAAATCTTTCAGCAAACATCACATAATTACCGAAACCAGTTATTACTTCCAATTATTTACATTCACTACATGTATATACATAATCCGTAACTAAGTGCACCCTACCCTATAGCAGAACGAGTAGAAATACAGCTCTTCTATCGGGTTCACGCTTTTACAATAGCTTACCAACAAGTGCCTTTCATCTTCCTTTGCCGATACTTTCTGGATGTCATATTTTCCTACCTATAATCAAGGAACTTTCCTTCGATCCCTCGCCTTAACATTAGCTCGTTATTAAATAGTGGATTTTAGGAAGCAATGTTTTATGAATAAATTGGGTAATCGGGAAAATAGAAATGAATGGTCAGTACAATACACTGCTAGATATGCAAAAATAGAGATCTTCTTTAATGTATCAAGTACAAAGATAAAACAGGTTTACCAAATTCCTTGTATTGGATGTTGCTACTCTTTCTCAGTTAGAAGCAAGAATCGACGATAGCAATTTGGTATGAAAAATAATTTATTTTCGTTGCGAAATGCGTTGTTTGAAGGAGGAGTTACACATGTTATAAGCATGTTTTTATTTATGTATTTAAAGATCAACCGTCATTTTACAGTAGGTGCATGAAGGCAGTTAGTCGGATAGAACTAGTTTCTGGGTAAGAAATACATTCATCTTGACAGATTTTATCAGCATATAGCGAGGGTTCAATGCAATACTATAGTAACTGCTTCATGTTTATGAAGCACTTACTATAGTCTTGCACTGAACCCTCGATAAACGCCGCTCGTTATGAGCAATTTCTCCGTTGGGCTTTCATAAATCCTTCGCACTAGGTGCCCTATAGTGAATCAAATCGGAAAATGCGGTAAAATGACATTCCACAAATTACCACGTGGTATATGGAGGTTCCTGAGCCTATTTATATCGCATTTGATCGTCCGAAATTTATAGCCTCTAGACACGTTTCCTATCTCCGACCGTAATGTTGATTAGCTAAAGCGATTATATATGTATCTAATAAAGTATTCGGTCTTTCGATAAAACGCCGTGAGGTGTTCGCTCGGGAAAGGGCCCTCGGTATCTCGAACCATGGACGCCAGATTAACCACATGTATTTCATCTTAACATGGCTTCATCACCCCTGTCTTTCTTCCTTTCTGTATGTTTGTCTGTCTGTCTTGGTGTATGTCTGTCTAACTGACAGGCTGTGTTTTTGTCGGTCTGTCTGCCTGCCCTTCTAACGGTATGTCTTTTTTCCTGTATGTATTTTTCTGTCTCTGCCTCTCTATCTATTACTGTACTCCCCTCTCTCTCTCTCTTTCTCTCATTCCATCTCTCCCTCTCTCTCTCGCTCGCTCGCTCTCTCTCTCTCTCTCTCTCTGTCTCTCTCTCTCTCTCTCTCTCTCTCTCTCTCTCTCTCTCTCTCTCTCTCTCTCTCTCTCTCACTCTCTCTCTCTCTCTCTCTCTCTCTCTCTCTCTCTCTCTCTCTCTCTCTCTCTCTCTCTCTCTCTCTCTCTCTCTCTCTCTCTCTCTCTCTCTCTTCTCTCTCTCTCTCTCTCCTCTCTCTCTCTCTCTCTCTCTCATCTCTCTCTCTCTCTCTCTCTCTCTCTCTCTCTCTCTCTCTCTCTCTCTCTCTCTCTCTCTCTCTCTCTCTCTCTCTCTCTCTCTCTTTCTCTCTCTCTCTCTCGTCTCTCTCTCTCTCTTCTCTCTGTCTCTCTCTCTCTCTCTCTCTCTCTCTCTCTCTCTCTCTCTCTCTCTCTCTCTCTCTCTCTCTCTCTCTCTCTCTCTCTCTCTCTCTCTCTCTCTCTCTCTCTCTCTCTCTCTCTCTCTCTCTCTCTCTCTCTCTCTCTCTCTCTCTCTCTCTCTCTCTTTGCCTTTCCATATCTCTGTCCCTTTCTCTATCTGGCTCTTGCACTCTGCGCTCTCTGTACATATTTACATCTGTTTCCTGCTGCCTCTCTGTCTTATCTCTCTTTCTCTTTCTCACTAACTTGCCCGTTCTCTTTTTGTTCCTCCTTTTTTTTGCCATATTTACTTCTATCGTTACGTATGTTTATTCACCCACAACCGTTCTCAGAACCCATTCAAACTCCTGTTCTGTCTCTCCCTTCTCTGTAAATCTTTCAGTGTCGTGTCATCGTGTCTCTGCTAATTTGGATCCTATTTTAGTTTAGAACAAAAACGCTTGTTTTGCATAATAACATGTGCTTCTTAGCCATATTGACTTACACTTTCCGTAATAAACTATAATGAAGCAATCATTAAACTGATGATAATGAGTGACATATGATACAGACAAAGATGGAATCGTTATTAACGAGCAGATGGCTCAATAGACCTTAATTAGAAAACCCTTAACTATTAACCCTTAACGAAGCGGAGCGTGGTTGTTGCGCAGAACTTGAAGATATGATCATATCTCTTTTAAAACGGTAAATGATCGTTGAACAAATTACACATCGCTTGTTCGGACTTTCTTGATTTTCCAACAATAGTTCAAAACGATGCTTGATTCGAACGTCAGGCAATTATACCTACGGCTGTTCCTAATGTCTTTTAAAGTTTTTACAATAATTTATATAGAATATATGTACAAAAAAGAAAAGGTATTCAAAATTTCTTACTTATTAATAAATTACCTTGACCGAGAAATTATAGTTATAGACAAATTGGGATCTACTGAATAGTGCTGAAACAACTCATATGATCTACCCTGATTCATAAGACACGACAGTATGTCTGTTCCTAAATTGTATGAAAGGAAACGTGCACTTTTAACTCATTTTCCCGTATTTTCATTTCGAACGGTAAAGATGGAAAGCAATAAAAGGCCATTTACGGTTTTTGTTTGGGATTGTGACCCACGTGACAATGCTACGTGAAATAATGTCATCAAGGGCCCCTTCCATATAGGAAGTTGAATGATGGTCACATCCAATAAACACTTTATCATTGAAGAGACAGGAATGAGATGTTTCGATGAAGCATGTATGGCATCATGTTTTATAAATTCCACATGTGTTTACGAACACACCTGCACTGTTGAAAAGTGATCCTTGTCACATACATGTATACACTCAAAAACGCATATTTCTGTTAGCTGATTGTAAAACTACGGTAGGTCATTTGCCGAAATAAAGAAATAGCTTAATGTTGTTCTAAGCCCTTCAATATGTGTGGAATCTGTACGCTAGGACAGTATTTTAACTTACTTTTCACATCACCATGAAACCGACCTGCTTTTCCAATCTATTTCGTGGGTATGCAAATTGGATCTCAAGTAATGACGACATGTTAATATAAATCAAAGAATTTAGCCGTAAACAATATTTGCAATGTCGAAAAAAATAATACACGCTGCATCCTTTCTTCCTTAATTTTCTTTTGTATTATTTCAATAATATTGAGAATTGCCATATATAGGTGAAGAGTCCAATGCACATGACACCAAATTTTCAAAGGAAGTAGTTCGTCGCAATCATTATATTATGTCGACATCATATATTTCCAAATCAAAATGCGTTCGTAACTCGATTTTCCACGCAGATTTTAACAGTAAGTCGAGTCAAAAACTCTAGAAAAAAAATTAAGGCAGAATCCCCAAGAGTATAAAAGGGTCGTCTTTTTGAGTACATTCATTATTGACCCAGTTGCCCTCCACTGTATATAACTGCACTGCATCTGAAGCTAAAAACATGTAAAACGGATACATTTCCCATTCTGAGCAAAATTTGCCGTATTGTTTGCTGAAATATGTTTCTTGCTCTTGTCGTATGCCGATGCCTTCGATTCGAACCAATCACTAATTCCCATGTGAAGGAATGGCGTCATAGCGAAGGGGTATCATTTGATCGAATCATGGCCTCCTGGATGATCGGGATTTGATTTTAATACCACAATCACAGACGTTTGCATGTTGAGTACAACGCGATCATAGATAAGACCAATAATATATTTTTACTTTCTGCCGTTGATGATATTGACCTAAATTAGATAGGAATTTTGTTAATTCTATACTTGACTTTCATTTGATGTGATTTAAAGCTTGTTTCAGCTCTCTTGTTTTTTACCAATATTTGATCGGTCGGGCATTCAAGGATACTAAAAGCCCAATAACCTTAACCAATTGTAAACTTCCATGGACTTTTCTGCAAAATCATTAACAAAAGCATTACATATATACATTAAGTCCCTTTGTTCATGCATGCTGATGTCAAAAAATGTTGAGGAATCTTTTGTGCATGCTGATTTTAAAATTCGTGATGTTCTGTGGATATCAAATACGTATCCGTATATGTTGTATAAACTGGTGTACGTTTTATACAGCGATTATTTTCTAAAGTAAATCAATGGGTTTTTTTACCAAAACGTAAAAGTCAATGGGTTTTTCTATAGAAAAATGATTAAAATGAATGAAAGTAATGATGTTTTGGGAAATTTTCACTATATATAGGTGATTGTGAGTGTATGTTAAGGTTTTTGCCATAAAACACAATTGAACTAAAACAGTGCAAGATTCGTACTCAATACATCCACAAAGTAAACAAGGGAAACTCTATTATAATCACCTAATTTATTAAACAATACTTCTGGCTTAATAAATACGAATCCGTGGACCTGTCACAGTCAGAGCGCTTCGGGGTACCATCTTATATAACTTTGAATATTAAATGAGTAAAATAGAAAATTGAGCAACGTTTTCTATCAATACTTTTGAATCTGGTCTGCAACAGGCACGGTTATCATCCATTAATCGAAAGTAACACAAGCGGTAAATACGTCACGATTGAAAATACATTAGTTTAAGAACGTTCCACGCTGAGGCTTTAGTGGCTGTTACATATGTCTTCCTTTAAACGTCTGCGCAGCATCTTTTTAATTTAGCAAAAGTTTCCCAAGAAATATGCCAGACGCTAATGCTTTAAATGACGATATATGTTTATACGCACTGATCGTTTGACATTCAATACATAAAACGTTTGGACCGTTTATTGAAGGAAATGTTTGGATAAGCAGTTTACTAACCTTGTAGCCTTTTACAGAAGCGACAAATATTGGAGCAGTCTTAACTTGCTAGTGAAAGAATTGTATAAGCTTGTTCAGATAAAGCTTCAATTTGGATAAACGTCTGTGTATGCTTAGAGTCTGTTATTTGGTTGAGATAAGTATGTAACCATGTATGCCAATTAAGAAAATCCAGGTCGGTCAAGTTTGTAATACAAAAGCCATGAGATAGAAAACAATTTAGCCCAGGCTTTCGCGACATTTAGGAATGTATTTCGGTCACCACTCTATTGAATATCACCCCAAAAACTTAAATCATGTTGGAAAGCTTCTTTTAGAGACGATTTTGAAGTACTGTTTAGGATACCGAGGAAGATCCTATACTCTATACTCCTATATACTGGCATTCCAGTTCTAAGTTGGTCGATTTGGTGAACAGACAGCTGCCAGTCTATTCTTTTAAAGATATGTTCCTAAGGCGTTCTTAATAAAACATGAGTGAACATTTATTAGTTTTCAGTCAATATCTCTGCATTTCATAATGGTTCCTGCATTATGAGCTAGAAATAGAAAAAATAGATGTATTGCCTGAGGAAACTTCTGCCAGAGATCGAGCGGCTGTCGCTCTGTTTTAACCCTTTTCCAAACACCAAATTTTCGACTGTTCCAAATTGAAAGCGTTTGCAGACGACATTTCAAAACGTGATGAAATTGCAAAATAATCTGATGATAGGATAGAAAACCTAGTGGGAAAAAAATAAATTGCTAGACATTAGCAATTTCTCCTTTTTCCTCAATGTTTTCCAGAATCGTCTGCAATAAAGTGGTTAGATGTCGTTGTTGTTTGGTAATGGGTTAATTCATGTCTTCAGGTTTTTCTACATATGCCAATGTTTCAGCCGTTCGTCCACGATAAAAATAAAGATACCTTTAATGAGCGACACATTTTGAACATCCAAAAACCACTGAGTATGATATAATTGAGATGCATTCATGTGACAACATAAAACAGAGGGTACATACAGGGGCTTGTGGGAGATGCCATTTAATATAAGATTCGACTTAATAGAAAAGAATTGAAATATAATTTTTCAAAGTTCTGTGCGAAACTAGACATACACAATATCTCAATTGAAAAAGCTGCATGTTGAATAAGGTGCGGAAAGTTACATAAACGCGATTTAAACCCACACCATTTTAAGCAGAATCGAATGGCCAGTATCCTACTTCATGAAGAAAATCGTGAAACGACATCACTATGGCGTCATTCTGTATTACGAAGTGGCTACCCAAACTCCTCACAGTAATCCCCCCTTTCTACGCCGCATCGATCACTGCCACCACAAGATTTTTCATCCAGATTTGGATGAAATTCAAATGATGCTGTTTTGTTAAGAGAATACCGGATATCTTAGTTAATTAGTAACAATATCTTGTTGTATTGAATTCTGACCAGTTAAGTTGAAAAAAAAATGGTTTTGTTTATAAAATAAAGCACAAACGGATAACAATTTTTTAGTTTCGCAGCCATCTTTTAACGCCATTTTCGTTTCTAAGTATGTGGTCATGTGACATGTGTGATGGCAGTGATCAACCCCATAAAGGGAGATCACTGTGAGGAGTTTGGTGGCTACCACGAGGTACCTAACATGTTCACATTTTTCGGATGTTTGTGCATTTTTATGAAATAGACGCTTATGCTACATAAGGATGGATTAATATGAACATTAAAACCACACTCATTAGGAAATGAGTGATTAGATCAATACCTAAATTAAATAATGCAATGCACTGATCAATTTCATGAAAGTATTGAATGACATTTCTGTCATAATTTTGCTGTTTCTTCACTGCCGTACGTTGATATCATGTCATTGAATTAAGTGCTCATTACTCGTGTTCTTGATCTACAAGCAATTCAGAAGCAAACAGCATTTAAGGGCTTAATGAAAAACGGTCGTAGGTAATGAGTTGTTCAAGTTTTCCGGTAAGCCCCAATTTATGAAATCATGCGAGTGGTTTTAAGTACGACTTAAAGGTGTTGTCCAGATTTTAGGGTTGTGTGGTCATTCTACCAAGTGAGGCAATGGCTATTTAAGAAATCGTGATAATTCATTATTAAGCGGTCTCTCAGAATACATTTAGTGTTTCCCAGTGGTCGCCAAAGAAAACTCGAAATATATCATTTTTATTTTCCTTTCTATTTTGTTCCTTAGGAATTGAAAAGCATGCAGAAATTCTCAAGACACCGTGATGTCACAATTTTTAAGGCTATATCTTTTGACGTACTCAATCTAGAGTAGTTTAGGATTTGATTACAGATCCTGGAATAACAGACGATTAGACTGAAAGACATGCCTATAGTAAGGATTCATTTTTAGGCGCTCCTTTCAAGAAGAATAAATTCGAGTTAGACTATTCCCTTTATTGAAGCA
Source organism: Cerastoderma edule (assembly GCA_947846245.1). NCBI lineage: Eukaryota > Metazoa > Mollusca > Bivalvia > Cardiida > Cardiidae > Cerastoderma > Cerastoderma edule. The sequence goes on from OX401406.1 coordinate 18,079,911, forward strand.
CTTATCATTTTTTATTCTACAAGGGTACAACTTTTAATAGTCGCAAGCGTGAAAGAAGAGGTTATAATCCAATAGAATATATTTATCTCCTTTGCCGTACCATGTGGTCAGCAAGAATTTGTGCATCTTGGCATTTTGTCCTTGTGTTTTGATAGAATCGTGTCTACTTATAAATAAAAAGAAGCAGCCTCCTTCTTTAACCACGTTATTGGTTCTATGAATTCACTTAATGCGTCTTCGAAATACGGCACTATACAAGGTCTGTTTTCGTTCCTAGGAAAATAGTTTGACGCTGAATGTGGAAGACTTAACACCCTGTACAAATAGGTTCAACAAGTCCCATAGCGTTACATAAACAAGAATTCTGTATATAAATAAGAATTCTGTCTGAGCTCACACGAAAATAATCATCTGACATAAAACGGTTTTTCTCATTTTGAAATTTCATTGCGACGTTCAAAAAATGTTTTCCGAAATGCGTTATTGTTGTGGGCGACAGTGGTGCAGTGGTAGGTCAGCCTCTTGTACCGAGGGTCACGGATTCGAATTTCCGTTAGCCGCGAGGTGAAAGTTGTCGGAACTAACCCACGAATCGGCACGAGTACTGGTGTTGTACCAGGAAGTAGTCATCGAGAGTGAATTTAAGCTTCAATCACAATTGATGTAAAACAAATTAGTTCAATCCTAATGCGTCATCAGTACCATAGTTTCTATTTTTTTTTTTTTCAAAAAATCTTATATTGCGGGGTTCCCTGGAATAATTCCAGTACATCCATCTATCTGCCCTATCAAGCTTACATTCATATTTTCATGTTTTCATATATATATATGTAAAAGTTTTTTGTCGTTTTACAAATATTGCGTAAGTTTTATTCTTTTCTTTTCAGGACCTGATTTGGGTAGAAATTTTGCACAAGGGCTCAAATCGTCGAATTATCTATCATATTCCTACTAGAAGGTCAAATGCAGAAACATTATTCTATTTTACCATATACTTTTTATAAATATTTACATACCGTGTGCCTATATTGAACGTTGAGCGGGTCAAAAATACTATTTTTTTTATATTCTTAATTAACGCAAACGTAGATCGTAGAATCCCTTTGTCTACTGGTCCGCCTTACCTGTGGACACAACCTTCGATTTCAAATAATCAATTATTTCAAATATGCAAACGTACGATATAGATAAATACATTAGATTTAAATGTTTATAAAAATGTTGATATGCATTTATTGTAAACCTTTTTTTCTCTATCCTCTTTCTCTCTTTCTTTTCTCTGTATTTCTTTGAAACTACGTTTAATTTCGTTTAATGCAGTATTCAATCAGAACTACTCGGGTATGTCCGTGAGCTGTGAAATACACCTCTGATATAAGTGTAGGGTTACAATTTTTCGGGTAAATCGGCATCCGGCAATTAACACATTTTCTAAGCGTGCAAGTTAAGTAGTTCAATGTGTATGGAAGGGTTGGACATCCTTTTAAGTAATCTTTTTATCAGTGACTCATACCAAATTGTTGTGACATGTAAAGTTGTTTCCACCATCAAATTTAAAGACTTTTTAGATTTCACATTTAAGATCTATTTTTAAACACGAAAGTGAAGTGACGTCATTCCGCTAGGAACCAATATGACGTCATCCCTATTATTTCAGAGGTGTTTTCATTTGATAAACCCGATGTGTTCAGATTGTGCAGTACTTTCCCCATTCATTTCCCCACTCAATTGTGATTATGTATAGTATTGTGAAAAGATACAACATACTAAGCAAAATCATCAATAATGAAATAAATAATAAAAATGATATATAAACCAGTAAAGTTTCAACATTGATGTGAATATGTTTCTAGTCTGCTGACTGATTTTGTTTACAACGTGTATTACACATGAAAAGTCAAAGTGGGATTTCAGATCATCAAACGACGTTATGTCTTTTACTCTCTGGATTGTAGGATTTATGCGAAGGTCGTATTACACTCAACTCGTTTACCATTAGATCATTCTAAAAACGAATCTCTTGCAAATGGGGTTTATTTGCTAGAGAAACCTGGAATTAAATGTCCCCCAAAGTAGCATAGCATCAAACGGAATTAGGCTAAGTTAATTTCCCAGGACAAATTGCCTTCGAGGAAAAATGCATTAATCAGCAAGAATGTTAGATTGATATCTGCGTGCATTTGCCTGAAGATGGAATTATACTGAAATGTTCTAAGTAGGTAACTAACTTCATACTAAGGTTATTTATATAATGTATGGTTGGTGTTGTAAATATGACATGTTTTCGGACAAGGCATAGGAATATTATCCAGGGTGAACAAGGCGAACGGTTAATAATCCGAAGCCGAGTTGATAACATTTTCTATTCAATGACGCTAATCATGAATTAGTTTTATCCTATTACCACAAAATGGACAACCAAAATAAAACGATATTAAACAAGAAGGGATTGATGAAAACATGACGTCATAGGCCATGACGAATTTATGTCCTCGTAATTCGTCACGTGACTGCGTGTAACACGTACATATTTCTTTGTAGTGCCAGATATCACAATTTTTATACGGCATCTATTCATCGGTTCCAAAATGGCACTAAGGTATATATGTATAGATGAGGTATATTAACATATTATACGTAGGGTTATAATGCGTGTACATTTCCATTTTAACCATAATATTCTTAATAGCTTCGGTTTCATCTGCTGTTGACGACGGTTAAAAAAAAATTCCCGTTTTTTTTCCTAAAACGTTCCTGCTGGACCGAGTCATGTGAAATTTTATTATTTTAGTAGCCTTAGATCAGATCTACCCATCTTTATTGATCTTTATAGCTACGCGTATGGCATGTGAAGGAAACAACTTTGCTTTAGTATTTCGAGACAACTTAGTCAGGGTGCAATGATGTTACTTTAAGTCTGACCGAAAATTGGCCAAGCCTGAATTTGTATCTTGCAGTTTCAAAAGAGACAATCTACTTTGAATCAGCTCATTTGCATAACTTTGCGCCAAGAGTCGTTATCTATAGGCGGTTCATTTTAATGAGTCTGTGTATTTACATAGTTTGGAACTTTCTTCATTCTTTAAAGGGGAGTTATTGAGAAGAACCAACAAAAGAATGAATAAAAGGGGATGTAAAGTGGAAAATTGCAGGACATTTGAATCCCGAACAATCAATGCCTTTCAAGAAACCGGAACATTTCCATTGATGATAAGAACGATGGATTTGTAAGAAGGATGATACAGTCGGTGATTTGTGTCCCTAAAGTAATTATACAACACGTTTGTTCAACTCACAGATGAAAAGGATCGAATGAGATTGATTAGTGCATTGCCAAAATCTCTGATCCTGAACAAATATATAAAAGTTGGGAGTTATGTATTTATCACAAACACGCATGTGTATAATTACTAGGAGCAATGTGGTTTATGTCACAAATCAATGCATTTACCAATGATACATACAAATGTATATCTTTGATATGCATCTGATGTAATGCGGATATCTACATGCGTTTGCGGAAGCTAACGTGTTGTGGTGAATCTGACGGTTGTGCTAAAAGTCGTGACTATTTTAGGAGTAATGTTAAGCAATAGAAATTTTAATCAACGTTTCTGTTTTAATACACCAGTAAGGGCTATTTCCTCGTATTTCCAAAGAAGAATGTGACAATAATCATTCCACGTATCTGGTTGCTTTTCGGCATGAAAGATGTTTGCTTTAAAAAAAGACGATTCAGCTCGGATATCAAGTTACGACACAGACATATGAAGGGCAACAGTGTAATTAATTTCAAACGTAACCCGTATAGTGTTGGAGCCGACTTCATGCTTATGCAAACAAATTAGATCCAGGCCAGCTGCCAAATTAATTGGCGCCTAGCCTGTGATCTAACCTATTTGCTACTCTGAGTTTCTTTCCTTATAAAAATGTAAACATAAATTAATGCTTTTGAAAAGCAGATGGCACCAAAATATATTGGTTTTGGGGAAAATTACCCATTCGAAGGGCTAAGTTGTAAAACCAGCATTGGTGTTTGTAATTTTGACAACCGTCATTGTTATGGTCCCATCGCCATATTTTTATGATATTGAAGTGTGCGATGGAAACCTCCTGCAAGGTAACCGTGGTACTCTGCAGCAATATACATTGTCACAATATGACACCAAGGCTTTATTTCACAATAAACAAGAAAAAGATCAAATGAGTTCAAAAGTTTATTCCTGTAAATACAGGCCACTGGCCCACAATACATCATACACTGGATACCAATACATAAACAATGTGAATGTCCCTAAACAGAAAGTAATTTTTGTAATATGGGTTCACATGTAAAACAGGCTGACATATAAAAAGTTTTACTTCTGTGAAGATTGAAGTGAATTTTCTTTTATATGCATGATGCCAATAGTCTTGTTATGGGGCTTGAAAACCTAAATCATAGCATCGATGGTCATAATTACGGCATTAATTGAAAGATATCAAGTTCAATAAACATTTTGAAGCAATCAAAGTAGAGCAACAGAACAATGGCCTTTTGTATTGATTATATCTGAACCGAATCATCTATCAAAGGAAACATTTGAGATGCATCTAGTCATCATTTCTTGGGAAAGACGATTTGTCTAAAGGAATTGGTCGTTTGATACCGTTGTGATGAGGGTATTTTATGTTACACTACAAGGCCTACAGATTCGCGATTTCAAGCAGATACAGTTCGACTAAACGCAATTCAAATGGAAGCGAGATTGAACTCAGAAAGACTAAACAAACTACAAGCAAAGGGAATCCATTGTTCGAGGAAAAGGTAATAAAGAGTTAAAACATTTTTTTGCTGCACTGAATACATGCTTTCAAATTACCAGCTGCAGATAACTGATTTGTAATTGTCATAAATACACGTTACATGTATGTCAGGGAAACATTGTTAGGTTTATTCTTGTATCATGAACCGAAAGCCCTTATATATTGTGAAATGAAATTAATTGTCAATACGCATTTCTTGTGGAATTTCGGGTTCAGGACCAAAGGGTCTAAAGGATTAATTCCCGTGTAAAGTATGATTGTATCTTGCGATTTGTCATTAGCCCTCACTCGAAGCGAATACTGATTATGTATACAGGATACAGACTCGAGAATGTTCATAGTAGTTGTGAAACTTTCACTGCGGATGTTCAATAAATGCCCTGAAATTCAGTCCCATTTTCCCCGACAGATGTACTGCGGCTCAAATATCTACTTTACATCATCTCCGTCTCGAGGAACGGGCATAGCAAAACACAACTGGAGTACTATGTGGGGTAAAGTCTGTGGTCAAAAAGATATATTGACCGGTGATTCCTATTTAACACTTGTCAAATAATTAGTTAATAAATATGAGATAATACATACATGTGGTATACATTATTGAATACAATGCAATATGGATAAAACATTCTCTGAAACTTCGTTTATGTTTTTATCTTATTCATAAAATCTATGACTTGTCAGAACGTTTCTTTTACATTTATGTTTCTCTCTGATGATTACGTAAGTAGACAAAGAAACAGTTCCATGCAAATATAAACTTGCGCACGCTATAGACACAGACTATATCGAATGGTGGTACGTGGGGTTTATTGGCCCGTTTGTCAATAAGAAATATCTGACAAAAACCTATTCATCATTGGCAAAGTATATCTGATTCGTCTATGCAGCGAATTCTAGATCGCATCTATTACGCAAAACACTTAATCGCCAACACTTGACGTACGAGCAATAAAACAAATCTTGACATGTATCAGTATGTACAGTTATGCGTGATAACCATATCTATGTTTCGCAATGGCAGTCATCTTGATAACACTGACGGTTACAATAGATTGAACGATCCGATTGGGTTAGCAGAATCTCGAATAATCCGAGCTGTTTCAACCAAACGACGAGTTTAACGTATGCCTCTGGGTTATTAGAATCAAGGTAAAAGTCAAACGTTTGTATTTGAACGTTAAGCAGTAATGAAATGGTCACTTTTGACTATTGAGGAAGCTGAACAACAAACAAACAATTCACTGAATAACCTGTATAGTCGTAATCGCAACGATAGAGATGTAGCTTTATGGCCTTTGCAAGGACCAAAATTCAAAGTTAAGTTGATTTTCTGAAAACGAAACCATTGCCACGAATGAAAAACAAGCGTTGTCACACGATATACGCCATGCTTTAGTTATGAAGATTTGTACACAATGCAACTTTGTTTAAGTAGTTCTGCATTTTGAAACCAGAATGTCGCTGTTAAACTGTGTAAACTGACTTCCATACATTATAATTAGAGTGACAACAACTTAGAATAAGATCTTGCCACTCACGACCAATGAAGCTGAAAATAAAATCTTAAAATGAGACCTTGATATTCAATTGCATTGGTCTTTTACGTTTGGTGAACTTTTCTTCTACATTTGACCTCGTTTTATCGCTAAGTGTAAGTATACAAACGCCATCAACTGTATACTTCGAATGGTAGTGTTTGACCTTGCTGCCGCCTCAGGATATTTAATGTATTATGATGTTCAATTTCAATTTTGCTCACAAGATTTTACTGTATACGTATTCTGATGTTCATTATCAGTTGTACTCCCAATATTTAACTGGATATGTATGCTGATGTGGTATATCAATTGTACTATTGTTGTCCACGATTTTTCTGTATACGTATTCTAATGTTCAATATCAATTGTACTCCCAAGGTTTTACTGTATTATGTATTATGATGTTCTATATCAATTGTACTAAACTCCGAAGAGTTTACTGTGTTTGAGCGATATTAATACTTTGACCCAACCCCAAACAATAACGACATTTGACCACTTTGTTGCAGACAACTTTAGAAAACATTGTGGGAAAAGGAGAAATTGCTCGTGACGAGCAATTTTTCCTTTCCCCTCGATGTTTTCTGCCCTATCAGAAGATTATTTTCCAATTTCATCACATTTTTAAAATGTCGACTGCAAACTCTTTCAATCTGGGACAGTCGAAGATTTGTCGTTTGGGAAAGGGTTAAAGCTCGTAATGGAGACTCTACCAAGCCCCCCCCCCTTCATTGTAATAACAAGGTTCTACTGGGTCCATAAAACATATCAATTGAGTAATGCTTTTATTACCCCTCAATCTCTTAAACGACGAGAGCAATGTTAGACGATATTATTATTTTTTATTGATGTCAATACCGCGTCACGTGACCATACATCCCTAAGAAGCAGTGTTTATCCTAGCGGTTTTACATCGACATGAACATAAAGGATGTTCTTTTATGAGATCAATAGAATTGCCTTACCACGAATGTTATGAATTGACATGTATGATATAAAACAAAGCCTGTCGAATTGTTATAACACTTGACCCATTTCTGACTGTTTCTCGACGTGCAAAACCTGTTTGCTTTAATGAAAATGTGGTATTTCTTTTGAGCTAATTCGTTCTCGTTTGTTTTTGAAGTGATAGTGTATATATAAGAAATAACATTTGTTAACAAGCAAAAGAAGCACCAATAGATAAAAGGCAACCATGCCTTTACATTTCATTTGAGAAAAGCCAGCTATAATTGGCAAATACACCTCTGTCACTGAAAAGCCTTTGTGTTGAGTAATCTAATCTGATTTTCACGATCTGATTTTGATACAGTGGTATGTTCTCAATACAGAACTCAACGGCAACCTTCACAACTTAGGCTGATCAGATGACACTGTTTGAAAGCAATACTATAGAATACAATACAACAATTTTATGTGCAATAATATATAAAGTCATTTGCATATTACCAATGAAAATAGAACATAGAAATGATTCAAAATAGTATTGAAACAAGGGACAATGAAATGACTTATAAGAATAAATTGCCAAACCATATCTGAGAGTGTTCAAACAATAGAACCAGCTGAACAATAACCCTATGATTTAAAACGTTGTAATGAAAGTATTGGTGGGATCTTGTTATATAATAACAAGTATTATACTAAGCTTATGTTCTTCAGAATTGTTTCATCTAATACTTCGCAATTATGTTCTGTCAAATGAGAGACATAGAACCATTTTAAAGATGACCCTTTGATTTAAAACGTTATGGTGAAAATGGCATCTTATATCAAAACAAGTTATATACTCTGTGTGTATACTCCAAAATTGTTTGATCTAAAACATCGCAATTTTGTGTTTGCCGAGCTCATAAAAGAGGTTGTTACGAGTATACTGTAGCCATGAGAAATGTTTCAATGATATCAAATCACGGGGGGAGTTGATAACGTCACTATTCAGACATAAAACTAATCGATGTGTTTTCTGACTGACCCTGTTCAGGCGAAAACGTATCTTTCTGTTAGAATGCGGATGGTCAAGGACTTGTTCCCGATTCATATTAGAGGCTCATGAAAGGTCAAATTAAAAAAAGTTAACACCAACGTTATACAATCACATCAACACAACTTGAAGGTTAACACCAACATCAAATAACCCAGTTCAGCCAGTTAAGTGATTTAGGTTGCCTGATTCTTCACCCCTGCCTGGACACATGATACACACATCAACCAATCAGAATACGTTATTAAAAATATGTAAACAAATAGATTGTTGAAAAAGATGATTGAATTGAAGACAACTATAATTCAAGCACAAGGAATTTATTAAATAGGGTATCATAGCAGCCATGACTTAACTTTCATGATTTGTATGAACATAATAAAAGAACTCCATACAGTTTTCACCGTTATTCATTTCTACGCATCCTTTCATGTGCCTTATGTTCAATCGTGAAATGTACGCACCTTGCCTGCCACCTTCGATACATTTAATATAGCTTGCCCCCACCTGCTGCTCCAGGTTGATCCAAGTGTCATCTATAAACACCAAGGGGCCTCCGTGGCCTAGTGGTTAGAGTACAGAACTTGAAATCACATGGCCCCTCTCCGCGTGGGTTCAAATCCTGAGAGGGATATGGATTTTCATGAGAGGCAGTCTCCCGACTGACTTACGGGATGCCGATGGTTCTACCCGCCTCGACCAGCCCTTGTGGGCAGTTGAGTATGGGGTCTTCCTCCATCATTAAGAGTCGGGCATCACTACATAACTGAAATAATGTTGATGTGATGTAAAAACCCATATAAAAAAAAAAATAAAAATAAACACCAAACCGGTTAACATCGATCAGTTGGTATCGCTTACAAAAGCTTTACATTTGCAATCCGTGTACTTTAGATGATATATTTGATTTATAAATATAAAGCCATATCTAAACATGTATATGTATATCTCGGCTATATAATATCTCGGATGATCCAAGCTGTAACAGTGTTACATAGAATGAAATATCTACGTCTGGATTATTCGGACTATCGGCCACATTGAAAAAGGATGTGCGTATCACGTAACGCTTTGTCAAACGCTAAATATTCGACTGTCCCAATAGAAAGAGCTTGCGGACGACATTTCAAAATGTGATGAAATTGAAAAATGATCTTCTGATAGATCGGAAAGCGTTATTGGAAAAGGAGAAATTACTCTTAACGAGCAATTTCTCCTTTTCCAACAATGTTTTCCGGATTCGTCTGCAACAAATAGGTCAGTTGTCGTTATTGTTTGGTAATGGGTCAAGCAGCTATAAAATCCAGCTGCTGCAACTTCAAAGAAGGCCGACGTGCATAGATCAACTCCTATCACATACCTTCCCATTGTGGATAGATACATCACAGGGTCAATTGCAATCGCCATAGGTCACTTGGGACTCTTACCTATATCATTGCGTAATCGTTCGAAGTCAAACGAGGAAATGGGCACTTCTAACATATTCCGATATTGTAGAATGACTGTCTTATATTTATTATATTTATGAAACGTATATCTTTAGATATAGTTTAGAGTTGGACTCAATGTTAGGAATCCTTATCAATATGCGTATTAGTCTCGTTAGCCTAGTTATGCTTATATCAAAATAATTATCTGAATTATCACGAAGTGTCGAAATAGGGCATGAACCTCACAAGGGAATGAATCCAGACTAACCCTATATACACAGGTGAATGCAGGAATGAAATTCACACGGACACGATATCCCTTGCCTTCCTAACAAGGTAGATACAAGTTCCCACACGAAGTTGACAAGGGGAACAAAAGAGCTCGCATTTTCGAGCCTCTACTCGACAGTTCACAAAGCTATATTGCAAGCGAATTTGGAAGAATATTACAAAACAAAATAAGAATTGCTATTTTTTCTCAAATGAACCCAGTGGCTTTTTGTTTACTTTTACAGAACGTCTACATGTATTTTACCTTACGAGGGTTTTTGAATATGTTTTCCTTTCCAAATGTCGTTTGAAAAAGTTTTTGATTTAATTCGATAACATCTTCCATTTGGCTGGACACATATCTGTGTTAATCTTAATTTGAATGGTCATCAATTGTGTCAACATAATTTTGTTCATATAACAAATATTGTTTTAATTACATTATATTACTTTGCTTTGGTGTTTGTAATTTTGACAACCGTCATTGTTACGGTCCCATCGCCATATTCTTATGATATTGAAGTGTGCGATGGAAACCTCGTGCAAGGTAACCATGGTACTCTGCAGCAAAATACATTGTCACAATATGACACCAAGGCTTTACTTCTCAATAAACAAGAAAAAGATCAAATGGGTTCAAAAGTTTATTCCTGTAAATACAGGCCACTGGCCCACAATACATCATACAATGGATAGCAATACATAAACAATGTGAATGTCCCTAAACAGAAAATATTTTTTGTAATATGGGTTCACATGTCAAACAGGCTGACATATAAAAATTTTTACTTCTGTGAAGATTGAAGTGAATTTTCTTTTATATGCATGATGCCAATAGTTTTGTTATGGGGCTTCAAAACCTAACTCATAGCATCGATGGTCATAATTACGGCATTAATTGAAAGATATCAAGTTCAATAAACATTTTGAAGTAATCAAAGTAGAGCAACAGAACAATGGCCTTGTGTATTGATTATATCTGAACCGAATCATCTATCAAAGGAAACATTTGAGATGCATCTAGTCATCATTTCTTGGGAAAGACGATTTGTCTAAAGGAATTGGTCGTTTGATACCGTTGTGATGAGGGTATTTTATGTTACACTACAAGGCCTACAGATTCGCGATTTCAAGCAGATACAGTTCGACTAAACGCAATTCAAATGGAAGCGAGATTGAACTCAGAAAGACTAAACAAACTACAAGCAAAGGGAATCCATTGTTCGAGGAAAAGGTAATAAAGAGTTAAAAACATTTTTTTGCTGCACTGAATACATGCTTTCAAATTACCAGCTGCAGATAACTGATTTGTAATTGTCATAAATACACATTACATGTATGTCAGGGAAACATTGTTAGGTTTATTCTTGTATCATGAATCGAAAGCCCTTATATATTGTGAAATGAAATTAATTGTCAATACGCATTTCTTGTGGAATTTCGGGTTCAGGACCAGAGGGTCTAAAGGATTAATTCCCGTGTAAAGTATGATTGTATCTTGCGATTTGTCATTAGCCCTCACTCGAAGCGAATACTGATTATGTATACAGGATACAGACTCGAGAATGTTCATAGTAGTTGTGAAACTTTCACTGCGGATGTTCAATAAATGCCCTGAAATTTAGTCCCATTTTCCCCGACAGATGTACTGCGGCTCAAATATCTACTTTACATCATCTCCGTCTCGAGGAACGGGCATAGCAAAACACAACTGGAGTACTATGTGGGGTAAAGTCTGTGGTCTAAAAGATATATTGACCGGTGATTCCTATTTAACACTAGTCAAATAATTAGTTAATAAATATGAGATAATACATACATGTAGTATACATTATTGAATACAATGCAATATGGATAAAAAATTCTCTGAAACTTCGTTTATGTTTTTATCTTATTCATAAAATCTATGACTTGTCAGAACGTTTCTTTTACATTTATGTTTCTCTCTTATGATTACGTAAGTAGACAAAGAAACAGTTCCATGCAAATATAAACTTGCGCACGCTATAGACACAGACTATATCGAATGGTGGTACGTGGGGTTTATTGGCCCATTTGTCAATAAGAAATATCCGACAAAAACCTATTCATCATTGGCAGAGTATATCTGATTCGTCTATGCAGCGAATTCTAGATCGCATCTATTACGCAAAACACTTAATCGCCAACACTTGACGTACGAGCAATAAAACAAATCTTGACATGTATCTGTATGTACAGTTATGCGTGATAACCATATCTATGTTTCGCAATGGCAGTCATCTTGATAACACTGACGGTTACAATAGATTGAACGATCCGATTGGGTTAGCAGAATCTCGAATAATCCGAGCTGTTTCAACCAAACGACGAGTTTAACGTATGCATCTGGGTTATTAGAATCAAGGTAAAAGTCAAACGTTTGTATTTGAACGTTGAGCAGTAATGAAATGGTCACTTTTGACTATTGAGGAAACTGAACAACAAACAAACAATTCACTGAACAACCTGTATGGTCGTAATCGCAACGATAGAGATGTAACTTTATGGCCTTTGCAAGGACCAAAATTCAAAGTTTAGTTGATTTTCTGAAAACGAAACCATTGCCACGAATGAAAAACAAGCGTTGTCACACGATATACGCCATGCTTCAGCTATGAAGATTTGTACACAATGCAATTTTGTTTAAGTAGTTCTGCATTTGAAACCAGAATGTCGCTGTTAAACTGTGTAAACTGACTTTCATACATTATAACTAGAGTGACAACGACTTAGAATGAGATCTTGCCACTCACAACCTATGAAGCTGAAAATAAAATCTTAAAATGAGACCTTGATATTCAATTGCATTGGTCTTTTACGTTTGATGAACTTTTCTTCTACATTTGACCTCGTTTTATCGCTAAGTGTAAGTATACAAACGCCATCAATTGTATACTTCGAATGGTAGTGTTTGACCTTGCTACCGCCTCAGGATATTTAATGTATTCTGATGTTCAATTTCAATTTTCCTCACAAGACTTTATTGTATACGTATTCTGATGTTCAATATCAATTGTACTCCCAATATTTTACTGGATATGTATGCTGATGTCGTATATCAATTGTACTATTGTTGTGTACGATTTTTCTGTATACGTATTCTAATGTTCAATATCAATTGTACTCCCAAGGTTTAACTGTATATGTATGCTGATGTCGTATATCAATTGTACTATTGTTGTCCACGATTTTTCTGTATACGTATTCTGATGTTAAATATCAATTGTACTCCCAAGGTTTAACTGTATATGTATTCTGATATTCTATATCAATTGTACTAGAACTCCGAAGAGTTTGCTGTGTTTGAGCGATATTAATACTTTGACCCTTTCCCCAAACAATAACGACATTTGACCACTTTGTTGCAGACGACTTAGAAAACATTGTGGGAAAAGGAGAAATTGCTCGTGACGAGCAATTTTTCCTTTCCTCACAATGTTTTCTGCCCTATCAGAAGATTATTTTCCAATTTCATAACATTTTTAAAATGTTGTCTGCAAACTCTTTCAATTTGGGACAGTCGAAAATTTGTTGTTTGGGAAAGGGTTGAAAATCGTAATGGAGACTCTACCAAGCCCCCCCCCCCTTCATTGTAATAACAAGGTTCTACCGGGTCCATAAAACATATCAATTGAGTAATGCTTTTATTACCCCTCCATCTCTTGAACGACGAGAGCACTGTGAGACGATATTATTATTTTTTATTGATATCAATACCACGTCACGTGACCATACATCCCTTTTTTATGAAGCAGTGTTTATCCTAGCGGTTTTACATCGACATGAACATAAAGGATGTTCTTTTATGAGATTAATAGAATTGCCTTACCACGAATGTTATGAATAAACATGTATGATATAAAACAAAGACCGTCAAATTGTTATAACACTTGATCAATTTCTGAATGTTTCTCGAAGTGAAAAACCTGTTTGCTTTAATGAATATGTGGTATTTCTTTTAAGCTAATTCGTTCTCGTTTGTTTTTGAAGTGAAAGCCTATTTATATGAAATATTATTTGATAACAAGGAAAAGAAGCACCAATAGATAAAAGGCAGCCAACCTTATCAGAACATTTCATTTGAGAAAAGCCAGCTATAATTGGCAAATACACCTCTGTCACTGAAAAGCCTTTGTGTTGAGTAATCTAATCTGATTTTCACGATCTGATTTTGATACAGTGGTATGTTCTCAATACAGAACTGAACGGTAACCTTCAAAACTAAGGCTGATCAGATGACACTGTTTGAAAGCAATACTATAAAATACAATACAACAATTTTATTTGCAATACTATACAATGTCAGTTGCAAACTACAAAAGAATATAGAATTGATTCAAAATAGTACTGAAACAAGGAACAATGAAATGTGAACAATCGTCAGTGAAAAATTACGAGAATAAATTGCCAAACCATAATTGAGAGTGTTCAAACAATAGAACCAGTTGAACAATAACCCTATTATTTAAAACGTTGTGGTGAAAGTGGAATCTTATTATATAATAATAAGTAATATACTAAGCTTATGTTCTTCAAAATTGTTTGATTTAATACTTGGCAATTATGTTCTGTCAAATGAGATACATAGAACCATTTTAACAATGACCCTTTGAGTTAAAACATCATGGTAAAAATGGCATCTTATATTAAAACAAGTTATATACTCTGTTTATATACTCCAAAATTGTTTAATCTGATACTTCGCAATTTTCTATTTGCCGAACTCGTAAATTACGAGTATACTGTAGCTATGAGAAATGTTTCAATGATATCAAATCACGGGGGGAGTTGATAACGTCACTATTCAGACATAAAACTAATCGATGTGTTTTCTGACTGACCCTGTTCAGGCGAAAACGTATCTTTTTGTTAGAATGCGGATGGTCAAGGACTTGTTCCCGAATCATATTAGAGGCTCATGAAAGGTCAAATTAAAAAAGTTATCACCAACGCAATAAAATCACATCAACACAACTTGAAGGTTAACACCAACATCAAATAACCCAGATCAGCCAGTTTAGTGATTTAGGTTGCCTGATTCTTCACCCCTGCCTGGGCACATGATACACACATCAACCAATCAGAATTCGTTATTGAAAAAATGTAAATAAACAGATTGTTGAAAAAGATGATTGAATTGAAGATAACTATAATTCAAGCACAAGGAATTTATCAAATAGGGTATCATAGCAGTCATGACTTAACTTTCATGATTTGTATGAACATAATAAAAAAACTCCAGATAGTTTTCATCGTTATTTATTTCTACGCATCTTTTCATGTGCCTTATGTTCAATCGTGAAATGTACGCACCTTGCCTGCCACCTTTGATACATTTAATAAAGCTTGCCCCCACCTGCTGCTCCAGGTTGATCCAAGTGTCATCTATAAACACCAAGGGGCCTCCGTGGCCTAGTGGTTAGAGTACAGACCTTGAAATCACATGGCCCCTCTCCGCGTGGGTTCAAATCCTGAGAGGGATAGGGACTTTCATGAGAGCCAGTCTCCCGACTGACTTACGGGATGCCGATGGTTCTACCCGCCTCGACCAGCCCTTGTGGGCAGTTGAGTATGGGGTCTTCCTCCATCATTAAGAGTCGGGCATCGCTACATAACTGAAATAATGTTGATGTGATGTAAAAACCCATATAAAAAAATAATAAAAAAAATAAACACCAAACCGGTTAACATCGATCAGTTGGTATCGCTTACAAAAGCTTTACATTTGCAATCCGTGTACTTTAGATGATATATTTGATTTATTTAATATAAAGCCATATCTTAACATGTATATGTACACCTCGGCTATATAACTCGGATGATCCAAGCTGTAACAGTGTTACATAGAATGAAATATCTACGTCTGGATTATTCGGACTATCGGCCACATTGAAAAAGGATGTGCGTATCACCTAACGCTTTGTCAAACGCTAAATATTCGACTGTCCCAATAGAAAGAGCTTGTGGACGACATTTCAAAATGTGATGAAATTGAAAAATGATCTTCTGATAGGTCGGAAAGCGTTGTTGGAAAAGGAGAAATTACTCTTAACGAGCAATTCCTCCTTTTCCAACAATGTTTTCCGGAGTCGTCTGCAACAAACTGGTCAATTGTCGTTATTGTTTGGTAATGGGTCAAGCAGCTATAAAATCCAGCTGCTGCAACTTCAAAGAAGGCCGACGTGCATAGATCAACTCCTATCACATACCTTCCCATTGTGCATAGATACATCACAGGGTCAATTGCAATCGCCATAGGTCACTTGGGACCCCTACCTATATCATTGCGAAATCGTTCGAAGTCAAACGAGGAAATGGGCACTTCTAACATATTCCGATATTGTAGAATGGCGGTCTTATATTTATTATATTTATGAAAGGTATATCGAGTTTAGAGTTGGACTCGATGTTAGGAATCCTTATCAATATGCGTATTAGTCTCGTTAGCCTAGTTATGCTTATATCAAAAGAATTATCTGAATTATCACGAGGGGGTCGAAATAGGGCATGAACCTCACAAGGGAATGAATCCAGACTAACCCTATATACACAGGTGAATGCAGGAATGAAATTCACACGGACATGATATCCCTTGCCTTCCTAACAAGGTAGATACAAGTTCCCACACAAAGTTGACAAGGGGAACAAAAGAGCTCGCATTTTCGAGCCTCTACTAAACAGTTCACAAAGCTATATTGCAAGCGAATTTGGAAGAGTATTACAAAACAAAATAAGAATTGCTATTTTTTCTCAAATGAACCCAGTGGCTTTTTGTTTACTTTTACAGAACGTCTACAGGTATTTTACCTTACTAGGGTTTTTGAGTACGTTTTCCTTTCCAAATGTCGTCTACAAACGTTTTTGATTTAATTCGATAACATCTTCCATTTGGTAGGACACATATCTGTGTTAATCTTGATTTCAATTGTCTTCAATTGTGTCAACATAATTTTATTCATATTACAAATAATGTTTTATTACTTTATAAAGTAATCATTTTATTAGTATAAGTATTACTTAACAAGCAACCTCCGATATGTTAAAGGTCTGCAACTGGACTACCTCGAACGTAAATCAACGTATACCTTTCACAAGATTTCAACCACCACCGATATATAGGGAAGTGTCCGCTTAACACCATTTGCACAGAATTAGCATATTTTTCAAAACGAAATTCCCTCTAATCCAGTATTAAGAAAAGCAATTTCGCAAAGTAATACATCATTAAAATCTTTTCGTCGAGATGCTTTCGTTATAATAAAATAAACATACTATGGCACATTACAGGATTGTGCTTTTGTTTCAGATTGTATCCTTGTTCATCGATTGCGACTCGCTTACAGCAACTTAGTCACTGTGGCGCATATCCCTTCCAAGCATCTAAAGAGAAAATTAGCGTCACGTTGTACGTGTTTATCTATATTTGTGAGGTTCCTAGATACATAACCAGCACTCGTACAAAATGTGGATTAACAGAACAGAACAGAACAGAACATGTCTTTAATCTCTCAGGTACAATATGTACAGCATGAGGTATAAAACAATTCAAATTAAGAGCCAAAGTTACACGTAATGTAGTAGGAAAAGAAAAATTTATATATATAGATATGCATTTGAATTTTAAGATATTTAGGTGTTAACAGATGAGAAAGTAAAGTAAATGGGAAAACATTTACTGCAATAAAGGATAGATTCCTAGATCTACTTGGTCATCTCCCAATGTCTCTACCACCGACATTAAGTTCCAATGTTATCATTGGGGTGTCTACAGACACTTGAAGATGAGCATAAAAAAAATATATTTGTGACTTTCAACATTAGTCCAGATACAGAGAAAGAAGAAATCGATCTTGTATATTTTCAAATAAAAAGAAAACAAAAAAAAAACGTATATAAATAGCAGATAGATACTAAAAAAAAGAAACACATCAGAAAACTATTATATGTGACGTTGGTTAAGATTTGAAAAAAAAAAGAAAACAACAACAAAAAAGAAAGAGGGAATGAACTAGTAAATCATGCCCTAATTACTTCGCTAACCGTCTGGAAGAATATTTGCCAAGTCGATTTCAAATTTGAGATCTACAGTATGTATTCATTTCCTTTAAGATTAGCGTAACGAGAAAAACATTGACTAGATCCTAAGTGACTTTAGGACAAATAACAGTTGAACTCTCGCGTTTGTTGTTGCTGCTGTTTAGTATTAAAATTATCATCATTCATCACTGTCGAAAGATACATATTTTGTTCCCCGCCAGTAGCTTATGTCTGTCAATTTTCGGTCGGAAACAAAATCTCGATTCATTTCAAAGCCAGCCAATGTCTATTTGTGACTTTATATCGGTATTTTTCATTTTGCCATCATAGTTTTTGTTCTTTCCATACAGACCTTAATGTTACCTAGTCCTCTGACTAAATCCGTTATTTATTACAATCAGTGCGGACTGAAATACCCCGGATTTAAGACTGAACACCGCCGCCAACAAATTACGCTTATAGACCCATTTCCCTAAAGGATATTGCAACGAATAAAAAATGCGTCTATAATCCTCTGGTAATCCATGTGGTTAAGTCGGCGGGGATTACGGCTAGGGAAAAACGGTCTGACAGGCGTGTTGAACTTACTAGTTCGCCGTGCACAAGGTAAACCGTGCCGGCGTAGTGTTCAATGTCGGTCAATATTACCACGAGTCTAGAGTTCGAAACTCAATTGCAGCCAGTAATTAGTTGACTTACGATTTCTTTAATTTTGAAATGAAATTTATGTTTATGTTCATGTTTAATACTACATTTTGCTTTTAATGTCTCTGAGGTAAAGGGAAATGTTCACATTCAAAAAGAGTTTTCTTGTTTAGCAATAATGTATAGATAAACAAAATAAAATTTCTCCACTATATTTCGATCTTATTTCAAACTCAAGCTCATGTATACGTTGTAAAGACGACTTGTCTTTTGATAAAGATAGGACGTATATAGTCGACTTGAGAGGCAAATCAAATTTTCCAGGCCCCTTATTTCAAGACTTATTTTCGTTATCTTTACTTTCCGAATGGCAAAAATGCCCATAGGTCGGATCCAATAGTCCCCGCAATAGATCCTTCAACTAAACAATGCCGACCCCGTTTACGGTGAGTTAATTGGAGTCATGACAACTTTGGCGTAAAAGAAAGTATGTTTTTATGCATTAATTAGTAACACAGCACATAATGTGTTGTATTGTACGCTTTTTCATTCGATTTGTCAATGTATAACTTCTTATTCCATATAACCTCATTTTACCGAATAAACTGGAAGGCTATTCAGAAACCACAATGAAAATTGACTAAACTGCTCTTTATGAGTAGTTGTTTTTCGCGCCATTTTGGATTCTACCTGATGCATTTAAGAACACTTATTTTGTAGTTCTCTGTTGTTGACTATTTAGACTTGTCATTGATTCCCATTGGAGAGTATGGGTTAAAGGTGTCCTCCAGAAAGTGGTACCCGATGAATTTGTACAGACATCAATTCTAGATTTGTACGTAGGTTCAATTCAACAACGCTGGAAAGCATCCATATGTGTAAAAGTCATCACATATACGTTGAACAGTCTCCTAACGGTTCTTAAACTCATCAGAATCCGTATCTAGAAATTTTCATTAGAGATCGAAAACATCAAAGAATGATTTTTCCGAAATTGTCATAGGACAATCAAGCATTGTGTGATTACAGAAGACCTTTCTGCAACATATTGATATTAAAACGGCGGATATGCACCCATCCTATCCCAGACTAATGTCCGATGAACGGATTTGCCAAGACAGAGATAACCCAGAAGATCTAAATATGGGTTGGCCTTGTATGTTGATCAAAGCATGTCTTATACTCTACCTATCAAAACGAACATAGAGTACAACTCAGCTAAGAGTTTTTTCCTATTCAATTTCAGTTTCCGTTTATCACACCTTTCTTTAACATTAAGAATAATGTCGTAGAAAGTTTTATACAAACAATATTCAATTAGCAAATTCTATAGATGTTTTGAAAAGACTTATGCTATGTTTAAATTATATTCCAAAATGCAGTTACAAGGCGAAGATAAGGCTCATATCGTCTAAAAACAAACAAAATGTATGAAACTTAAAAAGCTTTCTCTGTTTGAATAAGGAACATTACGGACTTCCTTTGCATTTTTCAATACTTTTTGTACTATTTGTCTATGAGGAAGTATCTCTGCCGTGGTGTAGACAGCGTTTTGGTCGAATTATTGCCCGCGATGTTTGCAGAATTGTTTAAATCACTACCAACATATTCTATCTGCACAACTCCTCGACATAATAAATAAACTTGATATCTAACATAAAATAATAAAAAAACAGCCATCAAAGGTATGAGGTTATGTCATTTATTCTCTTAGTAAATGTCGATAAATTATTACAAGTAGAACACAAACAATTAAGTATTCAGCATTAGGAAAATGATTACATCACATAATTGAAATGATGTAAGATTATGTAAATCAAGAAAATTACATAATCAGGTTAAATCATAAATTTCCCCAGCAAAGCATGCAGAAACCGTTTTAAAAAGACATAGTGTCTGCCAGTTGTTTACAAAGGGAACTAGTAAAGAATGATTTTCATTGGCCGGCTAGTACCTAGATGCTCTTCCATTAGTCGGATAGCCATTGACAACCCATTCAAGTAATATGAAGAACCGCTCATAACAGAATAGCCTTATCAAGCACTGTGAAGGGAAAGTCGTCGTTTCCAGATAAAACTATTTATTTTCAATAAATTTCATAGTTTCGCTTTTGAACAGCTAAATATATATTGCGTATGTTTCTACCTATTCCTCCTCTAAATAAAAGCAATCCGAAGAGTTACTTGAACCTGTCTGATAAACTATCAAAGAATTGTCTTGATATGAACTGAACTTAAAAAGGACTAGCTCAAAGATAAGGGGGTTTACTTTTTCTTTTAAATAAACGCTCTAAACAACGATCTACGCTTGCAATAATATACGGTATCCTTAGATGTCATCGTCACCTGGGTCGTCTTTGGACACTTTTCTGTAGCTGCTCTGTTCAAGTGGCGTTAGCGAGGTGCACGAGCTAGAATTCCGGCATTTATTTATGATTAACCCGATAGGTGCGCTGACTACGGTGGCATAGAGGTGACATGTATGCGATTATTTTTTCTCGTTTCTCAAAAAAAAAGTCGAAATAACGAAAAATTAAGTCGTTATTTCGAGTTAGTAAGTCAGAGTGACGCAATGTTAACCACTCCTGTTTTTTGTACGCAGATGAAGTTAAAGAGTGAATAATCTGATTGGTCAACTTACTCGTAATAACGAATTAACCATCTCGTTATTACGAGTTAGTAAGACGAAATAACGACTTAACTATCTCGTTATTTCGAGTTAGTAAGTCGAAATAACGACTTTGTTATCTCGTTATTTCGAGTTAGTACGTCGAAATAACGACTTAGTTATCTCGTTATTTCGAGTTACTAAATCGAAATAACGACTTATTTTTACGTTATTTCGACTTTTTCTTTAGGAACAACGAAAATAAATCGCATACATGTCACCTCTATGCCACCGTAGCTGACAGATGCGAAGGCTTACTTCAGACAATTAACAAAACCAAGGACTATCAGCAGCTTAAAAAAATAAGATATTGAAAATGGTCAATGTCCGTCTAACTTCACGGACATGAAAGGTCATGGCTTTAGTGACAGTAATTGTTTATACAAAACAATATTTGTTACTCCCAGAGCACAAATCTCGGAGTTGGTCCCTTTAACTATAATCATAGGTCAGATAAAGGGTTATTTTACTCATAAATCTATAATAACTCGGTCACCTGTGTGGCTTTCGAAACACATGTAACAAAAAAGACATTATCCCAATAAGTGGTGATCTTTTTTTGTTTTCGCTTCTGAACATTATCTTAAGAAAGTGTATTCGTTCTACCAATTTCGTTGTCATCTATGAGTGCTTTCTTTTCCTAGGCACAAACAAAACCATAAATAGGGGAAAGGATAACGAACGTAGGCGAGGCGCTGTTGCATTGCCTCGTTTTGGCACGCACCTGGTCCTCTCATTTTCTACTTGAACTGCATTCCATATTTCTGGGAAAATAAGGCCAGCGGATCAATAGGAAATAAACAATGGGTTTATACCAATATTATTTATCTGATGGGATTCTGTCACAGGACGTTCCCTTGAGGCAATTTCCAAACGGTGACCTTTCGTCGTTTATTCATTGAAACGCCTTACCTCATACATACTTTCTCAATTTGTAGTCTGCATCGTCATGGTTTTTCTCAAACGCATCTATTTTACATCGATTGTGAAACGAGTTCTTATAACTTCATTTTTGACAAACCAGTGTGACAAGAGGAATTAAATGCACATAATCGCAACGGGGCTGACCATGTATGATATGAGCTGTATTTGAAATAATTACTTTTCTATCTTGACCAAATATAAATTTCGGCTTTGGAAGGTTTTTATAAATATTGTTAAAATACAATAACCGTAATTTCAACGCTACACGTATGTTTCTTTTCGTCTTCTGCATTTGGAAAATATGAATATAGAATACAATCCTGACACAGTGCTTAAAATAGTATTAATCCAAAAATGTGTATTTTAAATTTACCTCTTTGTTGCGTTATATGCCATGAAAGTATGCGTCTTCTCATCTGTTTCGGATATAACATTTCTTCCGACAATGTTGCAATTTTACCATTGCGATCATAATATACCTTCAAGGCTTCAACACGTGGTATAAAACTATCAGTCCCTTTATTGACAAGTAATTGGCTTCGGGTGTACAGCTGAATCGTTAGAGAGTATGGCGCATCAAAGCATTCGAAACATTTGATTTGGTGTCGTAAAAAGACTCACTTACTGACATGATGTCGGGGTGGCAGACTTAAATACATACGGTTGGATACCCCATATCTGCGGAGTTGCATTGGTAATTATTTGAAATGATTGCTAAATACAGTATCGACCTTGTATAAACATTAAACCATTTTACCACATCACAAGGCACAGGATAGTGAGCGTTTGTTTATAATTGTTCCACGGTCTTATTTGACGTCTCACAAAAGTTATATCACATCGAAACAAAGTAGCTCCATTGAATTCTAACAATCAACAATCATCTTACTAAGTTGCGTGATACAGGAAAGATAAAGCTTATTTCATTTGACGATCCTCTGTGGTTCGTTATCTCCCTTGTGATTATCTCCAGTATTTTCCAAAAAGGATCAATCTTGTTCATGTTGACAAGCACTTGCCCGCTTTAAAATAGTAGTGTACAAAATAGTTACCAACAGTACTGTAATGCTGTTGAAAACCGCGTAATGTTCTAAAAATTTACTTAAAGACGGAAATATCATCATAACACACATGAAATGACTTCTTCGGCCATTCGGAATGAAACTCGGTTTGGGGCTAACTAGGAAATAGATGTTTAACGAATTTGCACAAACTATATCTCCATTTCTTCACAACTATACCAATGTCATCATGAGCATGCATGCAATCGGTGCACCGTTTGGTGAAATATGGTAATCCCTTATAGGGCTGGAACAGACTGCATGCTTATGCAAACACGTTAGAACCAGGCCATCCGCCAAGTTAATTGGCGGCTGGTCTGAGGTATAACCTGTTTGCTACTCAGAGTATCTTTCCTCAACAAAGTTAAGTAGGTATTTACTGTTTTGAAAAGCAGACGACACAATACTCTATTATTAGAACATTTTTCAGCACTCTATGGGTTTACATTTCTTTCAAAAAGGGCTTTCGATACTCAAAACATTCTCGGCAAATTCATGGATCAAAATTCTAGACATATATCGCTGATCCCTCGAGTAAATGTATTCACTGTAAGATTCAAAACCTTTTCACACACCCTCCGGGATAAAATAGAAAGAACCAACAAAACAAGCTTATGGGAACAACTCAATGATCTGGCTTGATCCTTCATGTTCGAAGATCATACATGTATATCACACTAACATGCAAACCAATCATCTAAGAAACGAAAAACAACAAGCGATTTTTGAATTACAATAAGAAAGTGTGAAGAAATAAAACTTCATCCGGCAGGAAAATCTAGTTTTGCAATAACTCAATGAAAGACACGCTTAATATTTGTTGTTGGAAGCATTGGCGTTTTGTAGGCGACAGAGGTGAAGAGGTAGAGCGTCAGCCTCTTGTACGTGTACCAAGAGTTCTTTGGTCGATCCCAGTTAGGCGAGGAGAAAATTACCGGGACTAGCACTCAAATTGGCGCGGGTACAATCGTTCAAAGTTAACAAGGTCTTATATGCATGTCAGAAGTACCGATGTAAAGACATTTAAGTTGTGGAAACATTGCTCCAAAAAAAAGAAAAAAAACACAGCATAAGTGAAAAATATTTTTTTTTATTTCATGTTTGTGCTTGTTCAATTCGATTATTATCATCTCCATAATTCGTATTCAGTCATAAAAACCGAAATAACCTGAGCTCAATTATTTAAAGGCCCATTAAAGGAGATTAATGCTATATCAAACTATGTTATTTGGTAAACTTTTGGACAGATTCAAATAGTTATCACCAGAAAACACCTTCAGCACAACTTAAATGTGAAAGTAAACCAGAAATAATCAAGATTAGCAAGTTTTTTAATTCAGATTTCCTGATTTTTTCCCCTCTGACATTGACAGTTGGTACACACATTTTTGAACCGACCAATCAGAATTCGTTATTTTAAATATGTAAACAAACAGGTTGTTGATAAACATGATAGAATTGGAGACAACTATATTTCAAGTACAAAATAACTTATTTTAAAAGAGTCTATTTAATATGGTCTCAATGCATTCCTAAATTAATTCTCATGACTTTTATGAACATAATAAAAGAACTCCATATATTTGTTCAGTAATTTTTTTGTATTCCTCTCCTTTGATGTGCGTTTAACAATTAAACGTTACTTGAATAGCTTCTTTTTGGCCATTTTGGGGGAGTCGAATATAAAGGGTTGTTAGATGTTTAAAATCAATTTAAGATATTATCGTCAATAATCGATAAAGCCTGCTTATGTCGAAAACTTTTTTGTAAGATTTCAAACAATGTAACTTTAACCATTTTCTTTTTATTGTCGATTATAAAATGTGTATTGTATTATTAAGTGTATTTTATCATTCAGGAGGGATTCAATAGGATAATTTATCAGTCGATCGATAGGGGTATCTATAGGACAACCGAAGAACGTACTGATAAATTTACGAGCAGAAGACGTGCACACAGGCTAAAAAACAGATTACTTTTTCGAACGGATAGATAACAACCTTGTTTAACCCTTTCCCAAACAACAAATTTACGACTGTCCCAAATTGAAAGACATTGCAGGCGATATTTCAAAATGTAATGAAATTGGAAAATAATCTTCTGATAGGGCAGAAAACATTGAGGGAAAAGGAAAAATTGCTCGTCACGAGCAATTTTTCCTTTTCCCTCAATGTTTTCTAAAGTCGTCTGCAACAAAGTGGTCAAATGTCGTTAGTGTTTGGGAAAGGGTTAAGTCAACACTTATCGACGTATCATTAAATCAACAAACGGAACAACTAACGACCGTACGCCGTTAGCTCCGAACACGTCGGCAAAGTTCTCGAGTACTGTCCCCTTGGAGTATGTAGTAATACCCCTTCTCGCTTCGTAAGTGGTTTGGCCGTAATACACGATCATTATCTGCCAAAAGAACAGCGTAAATGCGAACATGGTCCCAATAAGACTAGCATACATACAGAAGAAATGCAGCAAGAAGTCGTGACTCGTTAGCTGGCCAGTAAACACCTTCTCCATTGTACCTATAAAGAGTGTGAGGAATGTCTGCGGACCGGAGAACTGAACACCGTACGTGACGTGGAGGTATTTCACAATCAGGGCCAGTCCGTATAGTGTTCCCATGCCCATAAACAGCGTGAAATAGATAAAATACTTCTGGTTCCTATCGCCCACACAGACGCCCATAAAGAAGCAATGGTGGTCGCGTTTCTCGATACAAGTCTCGCATAGGTAGCAGTGGTGTACTCGGTCCCCGACCAGCATTTTACACGAGCTACAGAAAAATTTATTCTTTCCATTGTTTGCTTCACTTCTATCGCATGTCTTCGTTTCTTTTTCCTTGGTCGAAGAGAGAGACCGCTTTTGGAGTTTAGATTCGCTAGCACCGTTTGCGTTCATTGTATCGTTTGTGCACGTTTTGGTCTTGTTCTTTCTGGCAGTATCTTTCGTTGATGCATCGCGATTGGCGGATCCTGCAAACCCAACACTGTTGACATTACGTAACGCTGACGATTCAACGGCTGTCCGTTTGGCACTGGCGTCCGTCAAAACACATGTGACGTAATGACTGAGCGTGCACACTAGACTGTAACCAATGGCAAGTCGGTGAAGTATCACGTGGTTCTGGTTCTCTTTGTAGCACTCAGGTACGATAGAGAAGAAGCCTAGTCCGGTCACTATACTGACCAACAGTATCATGTACACGGAACATAACACATTCAAACACGCTTGATACCTCGTCCTCCATTCCACACCTCTTCTGAAGATCAACGCATACACACCCATTCCGTTCGAATTTTCAAGCACTTTTACAAGTCAGTAAAGACCGCATTAAGAATTCATATTATCATTGAAGGTGTCGCAAACAATGAATACACATTTTTAAAGCGCGTGATCCTTACTCTAACGGTAAACCATGTATTACATACAAAAAGGCATTGTGTGTATTCTACAGACATTACACGGACTGTGGGTGTGTACATACTGATATTATCGGTGTGTATTATCGGAAATCGAGGGTACTATAATCGATCCTACGACTATTGATTGGCAACCTTTTTTTATATCGATCAAGGGGTAATTAAGTACGCAGCAGATAAGATTTATACAAACTATCGAAACAATAGTCTTGAGCGAATGCTTAGGCCTAATTTTGAACACCGTTCAAAACATTGCGCCAAACAGGAAATCGACTTAATATATGTACGCTTTGAAATTGCTATCGACCGATCATTTCGTTGTTTTGCCATTTGTATAGTGAGATGTTTAAAATGATTAAAAGTACCATATGCGATTTAATGCTGTTGACCTCGATTTAATCTTTAACCCGATAAGGACACGCTTTATAATTTTTCTCTTGAGTAAAACACTTTGATTATTAACCAATACCCACATATGTGATCTAAAGCGATTTTCTTTTTTAAATGGAAAGTTTATTTGAAAAGAGAGAAGTTGTTCACATGGGTTAATTCTCTCCAGCCTTCAATGTTATTCTTAACATTATTGTATTCAGACCACTTCATGAAGGTATCGGTTTGTTTGCTAAAGGATTTATCTTTGCAATGATGCTCACCGAGATGGTAACTCAAAGACACACAATACACAGCAGTTTTGTAATAAGGGTGCGTCAGCACCTTAGTCCTTTGAATTTACATACCACTTTTTGAGGGACGGTACTTTATCGATACACAAACAGCGGTCTGACCCCAATTACTCATTAAATACCCGCCTTCACTGTGCGGACTAATACCGTCTTGGAACTAAAGATATAGTCCGAATTTACTCGCTTTGTTTTGCTCTATTCAATGCGACATCAAGTGATAGACTGTTCTAATTATGTAAACAAATGGCGTGTGTACCCCTTTGTACTGCTGCCTCATGGGAAATCTTAAAATGTCCAGATGTTCAAAAAATAGACTATGGTTCAGTCTCTGTTCACAAAAATAATAATTATAGTAAGGGTGGAAAAGGGAGCAGCTGTTTTCTTTTCCTCGAGATGTTGCCAAAAGAATTTTTCAAATTTATCCTCAATCATCTTGCTTTAAACGCACCTTAGTATTTCAGCGCTATCCGCGCTTTGATTTAAATTTGCTGATGTCGATAAACATGTAGTCCTACTACGCTTGAAATTACCGATCTCACTTTTTTCTACAAGTTCCTGTTAATTGAGTTTTCATATTTTGGTATACTTTCAGCTTTAAGATTCTTTCCGGAACGTCGTATGGAAAAAATATTTTTTGACAGACTTGCCAGTTTTGTCTTATCGTAGACATTTTTTCGAAAGCTACCCCATCATCGATAATTTGAAAATTTCGACAACCACTCAATGAAAACTATGAAATAAGGGAAATAACAATGACGAGACTACGTAAGATTGACAACTCGAGTTATCGTTCACGAAATGAGCCCTCATCCAAGCAATTATCTATTTAAAGCTGAATAAACTAGGGTGAAATTTAACTCGAATGGTACAAGCTGTGATAATGTCTTTGAAGAATGACAGCCAAAGTGTTTACTCAAAATATCTATAATTGTATGATATTGCGAAGGACTCATTTTGACAAAAAGAGAAAATACTTGTTTTAAGTCATTTCTCATTGTGTCAGAAGACTTGTATAGTTATGGTTTTATATATAACCAATAATATTAAATATGGGACAAACGAGAACATTTTGAGGGATGTTGCAGCTGAAATTCCTTCCCTCTTGGTATTCTATTTTTTTCTTTCTAAGAGAAATTAAACACTCGTAATTGGTCTCTTCCCAGTCGTCTTAGTTCCTTTAACAGAACAAGGCCCTTTATGTACATGTAACTGAGAGAGGTGGGTGAAAGGAGATAAAATAAGCTTAACATTGATAAGCTTGATAAGCAAACACCAGTCATTCAATAAAGCAACAACAGTTAAACAAAGTATAAACGGGCCATGAATTTACGATATTGGATAGAAACCATTGAAATTAAAGGGAATTTTGCTTGTCACAAGCAATTTCTCGTTTATTCACAATGCTTTATTTCGGCCTTTGCCTCGGGTGCTTCGAAATGTGGTATTAAGGAACGAAGTGTGAAGCAAATGGGAGCCAAGTGAGAGAATTCCTAAAGACAATATCTTATGTCAGTATAGACAACGAATGGTAAGCAAACCCTAGAAACAATAGCTTAAAGCATTACCCTAGCTTAAAGCATTACCTCTACCATCAAATTGGATGTCAGAATTCTAGGTGAACAATAATAAACGTCTGAAATAGCCTATTTGTCCGTAAATTGGTCCAGACCAACAGCCCCTGTACGAGAAAAAAGGTAACCATAAAGCTCATGCATAGACATCTACTGAAGTAGTTGCTTGTTTATTTGTGTGAGTACGCTGTTTAACGCCGTATCAACAATTTGTCAGTTATGTAACGGCTTTCTTGGACCAATCAGTACTGGGCTAGGGATCTGAAGTGACTTGCCACGACACCAGAGCTGTTGATGGGCCTAGAACCCTGGGCCCTAAAGTTCTAAGTCCGTCAAATCAACCACTGGACCACCAAGGACCCTTTGAAGTCGATGTGTAAATAATGTTGAATAGGAAATAAAACTTTTGATATCCTACCGATATCATAGAATAAAAATTTCATATGTTAATTCGTCGTAATTTTCTGCCTTTAAGTTATCATTGTCACGAATTCCATTTCCACAAATTCGATCGTGAAAGATATGGTTAACTTATATTACTGGAACTGACTTCATGCTAATGCATATACCGGTAGGTTAGATACAGGCCAGTCGTCAAGTTGGTTGGCGACTGGTCTGTGATCTAACCTGTTTGCTCCTTTGAGTATCTTTCCTCATCAAAATAAAGCAGATTGTAAAGGTTTTGGAGAGCCGACGACACAAAAATCCATTTTCAGCAAATTACCCTGCATTCTTAGGGTTAAACACAATTCAGCGGTGAAAAGGACACATCTTGCAAAATGTTTGCTTGACCTTCAATTAGTCAGGTAATTAAGCACTAATCTACGACGATCTGTCAATAAAGTAGGCGTCGTGAGGCGTCTCAATTACATAAGGTTTCAGCTTATCACAGACAAATGAAGGGCCTTCGATAATAAGGAGAACATGGCATCCCATTTGTCTCATGAATAATGGTGAAAGATGACGTCGCGTAACATTAGCGACAGGATAAAGTAAGCTTGCAAAAAAGAACCATGCAAACAGAACATGCATATTTATACAAACCTAATCATTGTTTTTTCGGAACCGAATAAAATTTTATTAAAATGTAGAATCTAATTAACACATATAAACATACCTGACAAATGGACAAAACATGGACAAGTCATGTCAATGCCTACATACAAACACATTTAGCTATGCGAAAAAAAGTGCATTTCATGAATCAAAGGGATGTAATTATTATGTAATTGTACTGTCATTGATCTTTTTACTAAATAAATAAACGAACGAAGTCGCTTTTATTGGTGACGAGTATTTTGTTATTATGTTTACAAAAAGCAGTTCGCTTTCAAAATCGTTTAGAAATGTTTGTCACGTACTGATAGTATACGTTGGCAATTATCCATTGGTACACGTTCTTCACTGAATCGTATCAAGGCTAGATCGTACTTATTTCCGGTGTTTAATGGGGACAATTTGACACGATCTGTACAACTCTTCCCGCTTAATGTTGTTGATATTGATATAGTGACAAGCACGCAAATACCGTGATTGACGTCGTACCCTTTTAATGGTTTTGTACAATTTCTGAAGTATATTTGCTCGGAACGTTGGATATACTATGGATCCGTTAAACAGAAATGTTCGTATAACAGAACTATATGTTTTATAAGTAAGATCGCTTATGTGTATTGGCCTATTTGTTAAAACATAGAAAACAAATATACACCGAACAAGCTTAAAACGTAAAACGCATTTCTAACTAAAGCCTTTGCGGGCATTTTGAGCGAGTGTTTGTCCGAAATAGAACGGCAACACGTTTGTTCCTTGATGATCCACGTGTCATAACCTACTCAAACTTTAAGGAAACACTCTTTCTCAGTCTAGACTTAAGTTCACAAAGTAACTTCTAAACAATATAGAGGAACCCTGTGTATGGTTGGCAAGCATTAGCAAATGATATTTTACACGATAATAAGGAAAAACTATACTTATCCCCAGCAAACTGTCTCGCAAATTTAAACAATAGGACATGAATAGAGCCATAATTAACTGGCAAAAAGCATTATCAGCTGCAAGTATTTGTAGGCTGATCGTTATGACATACCAATGCGATCGAAACTTTTGATTTTGCCGCAGTAGGATTTACATGATGCTTAAGCAGAAGATAAATCAAGCAGCAACTATACTCTGCTTAAGCGACCAGCAAATTGCTACTCGAGCGGAACTTTCTTTTACCAACGGGCCTATCAAACTATTGACCAATTAATAGTTGGTCTTACAAATGGACGTCATAGATTGTTGCAAACTCATGACGGTAGTCTCCCCTTCTTACGCTATATCGATCAGTGCCACCAAAAGATCCTCACCCAGATTTGGATGGAATTTAAACGATGGTTTATTTCGGGCTTTTAACGGATATAGGAATTCGTTAGCAATTATGTACTTCTTGTGTTGACTTCTGACCAGTTAAATGGGAAAATATTTTGTTTTCTTTACCAATAAAGCACAAACGGATGATATTGTTGGATGTCGCCGTCATCTTCAAAAGCCTTATTGTTTTTAAGATGATGCTATGCATTTGTTGATGTAGTCATCAATCCCCTAAAGGGAGATCACTCTGAGGAGTTTGAGGTCGTTGTACTGAAATGACAATACTTGCCCCGCGAACTCAGTCTGGAAACTTGTTTAAACCGCCCACACGATTACGCTGCACATCTGATACTTAACGATAATTACGGCATCGCAACGTCGGAATCATGCCGACTGTTGAGGGAAGGTAATCAATCAACTAAAATTGGGTCGATTCATTTTTATCAATCATCCTACTTTCCAAACAGGCGGGAAGTAGTTAACATGATCTTAAAGAAAGGGAGTTTGGGGTGAATGCCGACTATTTTCTTTTAAAAATTTGTCTGGCTTCATGTTGATAACAAAGCAGTCAACGAAAAATGAGTAAATTTGAAACGGATTTAATTGACATACACCCATATTCCAGGCACGAAACTTCGTACATCTGCTAATATAAAATACAAACGTTCCATCGTGATTACAGTGGACTTAACTATCAAAATATGTTGCTTGTTTCAATATATGACTTACACATCGAAACAAAGACATAAACTTCCAGAATTGAAAGTATACATCTTAATAATGTCATACTGTCTTTCCAGATTGGTTGCCGACCATAAGTGTGCACGTGTGTTTTCAAAATGTAAACTAAAGAGCATGGCATTGCTGAAAGTCCTTTACATAATACATAAGACATAGTTGGCAGTGGCACGGTACTAACTCGCAAACTGGTTCAATATCGTGCGGGAAGATGACATATCAATAATGCATCAGGTCTGAGATGTTTGGGGAAAATACACAAATTTGGTTATCAAAATACTCTTCTCGTAGGTCATGTGCATGTATTATGTATGCGCCGCCGTATTTTCCTTTTTCATATAGTATCACTCGTTTACGATTATTCTTTATATATACGTTTTATATTATACTTTAGATCAAACTTATATTGGTATGTGTACATGACTATGTACCACGGCTTCGATAAATAAGATTTACGTTCTGTTATTACCTGTATAAAAATTAATCCGTTTTCGCATAGGATTGTAAACAGCAGTATGCTTTGTCTCTTATACGTGTGATGCATGTAGATAGTTCGTATGTTCTCTTTTTTAGTCTATATAAGGAACGAATGAGATGAGAACATTTTCATTGTTCAGGGATGCTATGTCATGCTACTTCCGGGTTCCGTCACGAGGCGACAGCGCACAGCATTCTGTAATGGCTATTTATTAGTATTCTAGTTGTTGCTCTCCGGTGGAGACTGGGAACAAAGGCTCGCTCAGACAGACCCGCGTTGATACATAATGGACGATCCAAAAACAGCCTTTGTCACTCTAAAGAACTAATTAAGGACAATTTGTTTCCGAGTGGCTTGAACGGTAAAAACACTTTGGTTTTAACTAACAAGATCGTACAAGTGGATATACTTTTTATAAGAAATAAAGAAGAAAATATGATATTTTCTTTAAATAGACTTTGTTTGACAGTTCTTGACGGCTGAAATGTCATGTAAACATAAACACATCAGAATGGTATGGTCTAGAATTGTAGGTGCCATTTTATTAACTAAAGCTTCCGTGGTACTAATTCAATAATGAAAAAATATTTTACAATAAGATATGCTGTAACTTAAACCTAAAACACGACCTATACCTACCTTATTAGCTTAATAATGGACTCGCCCAATTATCGTATCGGTAAACGACTGTAGAGAAAATTATACTTATATATAAGATTTGATAAAAGACAGGACATTCATTTCAACACCATCACCTAACCTAAACAACACTCGTCATCTACTTATCCCATCAAACACATTTGAATTTGTACCGACTTTGAGAGGGAACTTGTTTTTGTAAGTCAAACATTACAGCAACCCACACATAGCCACTTCATTTACATTATCCTGTCACTAGTGTCATTTTGGGACCGATAACTAGGTGCCGTATAACATTTGTGATATCCGGCACTTACCATTTAACACATGCGCGTGATGAATCATGACGTCATAAAAACGAAATGACGTCATGTTCACATCCTTCTCTATTTATTTTTTCCTTTTTCTCGTGTTTTATTTACATTTTGTTTGTTTGAAAGAATACATAAACGTAACAGGATAAATAGAATAGATGGTTGGTGTCTTTGAATCGGAAAAGTTATCGGGCTCGGCTTCGGATTATTATCCGTTTCGCCTTCGGCTCACCGGAAAATATTCCCAAGCCTTGTCCGATAACATTTCCGATTCACGACACCAACCATCTATTCTCTATTTGTATCTTACTCTAATCAAAAACAGTGACTTATAGGCCCTTGGGGGCCGGGTGTAATGAACTGTGTTATGGTATTTATTTGGTTTAATCTTGTACACATGTCTATATGATAAATGTTTTATTTACTTAGATGAACCGGAAAGGCCAGTGTATTACCTAAAGTAATTATGGACACAATACCATCGTTTCTGAAACAATCCATGGGGACTTTTCCCGGAAAATTAGATTCAGTGCGTCTTCATTCAATTTTCGAGATTTCGTTCACAACCTGGCATAGTTTGACATCGCTTCCTTGTTCTAGACATAATGGCCGCCTATCCATCTACAGAACCCTTCACGCAATTAGAATGCGTGGTGGCACACGTTTTCAGTTATATCTGGACAGAAGGAGACACTACTCTTAACGAGCATATTTACCTCTTTGCACATTCATTTCCTTAAAGCATTTCTAAGATAAGATAAATTCATATCGATGGTGTTAATTGGTTCCTTCCTATGTTTCTAATTGGTGTATTTCTAAATATGGATAGGTGGCAAGATTAGATAAGATAAGATTGGCGTTATACTTGATAACTTTGTTATTGAAGCGGCAATGTGGGGAGGGTGACACCTACTTCATTTCTTGTGGATTTAGATTAGGAAATATGAGAAATACAATGTGAATGCCTTCCGTTGGCATCCCCACGAGAATGGCAAATACATTAAATCAGATTCAGTCAGATGTGCTTTGGCAGGCTATGGCTGAAAGTAAAAAAAACTGCAATAGAATGTCAACACATGAACGATCTAGCACATTAATCATACAATGAACAAGGTGGTTGTGCCTAATGAACAAAATATACTTTCGTCATAATGGCTTCTACCCTTACAAACGTAAAGCATACTAAACGCCGATATTAATGATAAGTGTTGCCAAAAAGTAGATTTATTTGGAATTGTTTTTAAATTCAAATAAATGAACTAAATCTTAACAGGTGAAACGTTGGGTGTTGCCACACCACTCATCAGTGTCTACATTCTAAGCGTTAAAACAACCGCCGCTCAAGTACAGACGTTCTATCCCAAGCCATAACCTACTTGTGACTGTTTGAAATTACCATTGTTATACTCTCCAGACATAGTACTCATTACCAGACATCTTGCCCTTGCAAGCTACTTAGTGCCTCTTTACAAGAACGATATTGGACACTGATCGGCATAGACAATGTGTGACATCATAATGCTTGTCTTGATTTAAAGAAACCAACAAAAGGTACTCCCCGTTAGGTGACGCCGTTTTCAATTTGTTGAAGCCAACAAAGATATTGAATTGGGACACCAGGAATGGAAACTTAACCCTCTACCAAATATTTTCATCTGTCCAAAATTGAAAGAGTTGGCAGAATACACTTAAAAATGTGATGAAATAGGAAGATAATCTTCTCAGAGAAAGAAAGTACCACTTTCTCTTATTATATCTAGATCCAATTTTTATCGATGTGTGTTGTTTTTTCTTAAAGTAAAAGAGCGTTGCCAGGAAAGTATATTGGACCCGAAGATTAAACACACCTCATGTCTCTTTTGCATTAAAGTAAAATTGGCTGAATGATATATTATGAGATATTTCGCTTTGGTTCGACACCTTCCTGGAAATACGGTATTCCTGTTTAACATCATTTATCACATTTGTCAAAAGTACTTTCCTCAACAATATGTACAACATCGCAGTCACAAAGGTCTCATTCATTTATGAAATATTTACCAGTTTTTCTTTGTTGATCTTTTCTATTAGAAAACTGCAAAAAGATAATAAAAAAAAAAGTAACACGTTCGAGACCCGGCCGCTTATGATTCCTATTTGAAAAGGAACGGGGTAGTCTTATCATTCCGACTATAGCTCTTTATCCTAGATTCAATCAATGTCGTTTGAATACGAAATGAAGCTGTTTTATTCTGAGACAGTTTTAATACTCTTTCTTTTTCACACGCGAACATTGACAGAAAGTACTTCTAGGACGATTGTACTTTACACGCTAAAAGTACAGTTAAAGTGATTCTTTTTCACGTTTACTTATTTATCAAAGCAAATTTCTCACAGGTTAGGTTTCATAGTATTTTCTAATAAAATGTTTTGTACTGAAGGAATGGTAAAACGTCTATCTTTAGTTACATTAAGCTTAATTGTTGATGCATTCTCAGTCCCATTCATAAAGATAAGTAGAAGAGAAAGCACATTTGTCTTGCAGATACGGTAAATGATTAAACAAATTATCTATCATTATGATTTTGCGGATCATTTGAAAATGGTAAGGGCATCAGGGATCCAAACTACGAAACAGGTTGACATTTTACCATTTGGCACTAGCACGGTGTGTTAAAATGCAATCTATGCATATTTAAAAAAGCTAATGCTCATTTTATAGTTTCTAAATCAAAATGCAAGTTTCAGTATCTTTATGAATATAAAAGGATAAAGGTTATATAGCAAGAGACGCGTGATCTTTAAGACACAGAATATAATGTGATAGAGTTCCCATTAACGAATACCAACACTTTACTTAGAAGAAAACTTACTTAACTGTCACTGCAATTTACAAACATGCGTACTAACACTATAAGGTCAGAATGAATGAGTTCTGGTGATTCATAACAATAAACCTACATATGGATTCATTTAGAATATTGAATTATCGAAAGTACACATTCTTTTATCGAAAGACTTAATTGACCCATTCAAATTCAAATGTTCGTCACAAAATAGACTTCATCTAAAAATAGCTTTATCTGTAGGAATGATCAAATAGCTATCTTAAGAGTCCAAAACAAAGCACGTATAGAGCACACGGAAGTGGAGGAAGAAAAAATGAATAAACAATTGCGATGGATTCAGGGAAGACTTATGTGATTTAAAGGTCTCATTTAAATATTTACCAATCCTTTCCTAAACAGAAAAAGTATTGTCATTGTCAAACAAGCTATAGCAAAACAATGATTCTAGGGAAATTATTGCGTTTGTTATTGGTTCTCGTTATTGAAGTCGTATTTCAGAACGCTGCATTCTACCGAAATCGTTCATAATTCTTAGGATGCACATTGTCTATCTTGTCATCGACGACTGCGTAATAACGTCATTCAACTGATTTATAACATTTAGCAATGGTCTCCATAGAATGGTATTGCTTGTTGAGTGTTAAACCTTTGTTCATGTCTTGATAAGAACGTTTGTCTAACAATTTTCTTAAAATGAATTTATTATCTTTCAATTCAGCTTTAATTAACTTTTCTTAGTCGGAAATACTTACACGAATGTTTTTACTCACAGATAAAGACGGACAAACAACGCTAAATCCCATCGAATACGAAAACAAAGTTAGGCCATAGTTTTAATGGTGTTTAGAAAAATATTGTAGTCCCTGATTCTCTTACTTCGCACGAAGGAAAAGATAAATCGTTGTTTACAGAATAAGGTTGTTAGTCTAGTTTCCTATATCTGAATATCAATTATGTGCCTTTATGGATATGTGTTGACGGTTTATCAATAGATCACCTTTATCAGGCTAAAGATAAGTAGGAGAGTATCATTATAATAAAGTCATATGCTAGGAAAGACTCTCTTGAATGAATTTTGAACATATTGAAAATGGAATACATTTAAATGACTAAGATGTAATTCTGTCAATATCTAACGATTCTCAGAGAATGTCTGAATATTTCTAACGACGCAGATCTTTAGGGTCTATGCGCCCAACTTGTACACAATTTCCAATCGTTATACATTTCTGATACGGCCATATGAGCTGTACAATCTCTCTCATTAGTAAGGAAATCAGTGGTTATTTGCTTTCGGGGAGCGTCCAATGGTTGATGAATGGATCAAATTTGGGTTTCCCGAGGACGTGCGCTCTGCTCAATGTAGCTAAACAAACAACTCGCACGATGGCTATTGCTTCATTTGCCGTGTTAACGATGTTCTCACATTTCCGGAAAATATTGTATTTGGGTTGAGCATCCACGATGCGTCAAATTACTGTGGCCATCGTGCCAAGTTGTACGGCTCTGTAACAAAATTCAATAATTGCGTGTTAGTACGGAACCACATATACATACTTGACCTAATCCTCGGGGCAGTTGGCCTTTAGTTGGACATGTAGCCATATTGGGAGAATCCCCTACATTCATAGTGTGTTACATTCCCGTCACGCCTACTAGCTTTCGTATGTACCAGATAAAGTTGATGTGAATTAATCTGTCTGGACTCGTTTAACCAGTTCCCCTTAAGTGTGACTTGTCCTGTTTTAAAGCTGCAGTTGACAACAATCCAGTATATAGCATAAATACTACGTGTAGAAAACGATGTGACAAAATAGCAGTTTCTAAAGTTTTGTTCAACTGCTAAATTACGGGTTAATGGATCCCGGTAGACGCAGCCAAAAGTTTCGCTATATTTCCGCTATATACCTGCGCATGAAAATTAAAGGGCGAAATGATAAATCTATCACAAACGTCATTTGAACATGTTATCATAGCGGTTTCTAAAGCGTTGTACAGCAGCAACGTCCAACTGATAAGTTACAGATTAATGGGTCGCGAAAATTGCAGTCCAAAGCCACTACATTGCAATAAAAACTCGCTCATGAAAACTCAACGGATGTCAAAGTTACTCACAAACATCACTTTATCATTTCATCAAAGCGGTCTCTAAACCTTTAAGCAGCATTGTCGAACTGATGAACTACAGATTAGGAAGTCTCAGTAATTGCAGTCCAAGGTCCTCAACATTTCCGACAAAACCTTGCTCATAAAGATTCCAGAGGTATCACTATGACAATTCTGACAATTACAACAAAACCATAACACGTCTTCTTGATTGATACCACAGTAGGTCATAATTGTAAATGTATGTCAAACTCTCCTAGTTCCGTCGGACAAAGAGATTCCGGAAAACGTGACCAGAGGACAATATATAAGAAATGGATGGCTTCTCGCTAAGTGGTTGTTTTTACTAAAAGAGAACGAACAAAAGTCTGACGGTGAAAGAATAATGAGGATGGCACCTTCGACTCGCTCAAATTGAAAACGAAATGTCATCGAACTGGCGACCAGAATCCACATCAATACCTCTCTTTGAAAATGTTGGATTCGGCAATCACATTTATAGTATCGGTTTGAATATTGTAACGTAATCAAATTGACACAGTGTGGCCTATCACCTTTGGTAATGGGTGTCCTTGGTCAAACATGATTTGAGGTTGAGAAATTCCTCCGCTGATAGCACGACACGTAACGTTACAAGACACGATGTGGAATTTGTTCGTAGCGTCTAAATCGAATGATTTAATACTCCGTACATCCAAAAGAACATTTTTCTCTTTTTCCAAAATTAAAGTAATATGAATCGTTGGAATCGACGCAGGACAACTTTCAGATACTTTTCAGTGTTGACAACGCAAATAGTTTATCTATGTCTTTTAAAAAAGGCTACTCAGTCAGTAACTCTAGTTTCGGTTTCGTACACATGTGCTGCCGAATACGTGAGGAAATTCTCTTCTATGGTATTGAATCATTCCTCGTTATTTCTAATTAATTAACATATAATTTACAAATTCATTCAAAATGTATCAACCCAAGAACTAGTCTTTACATATCGACTGCATTGAATTATTATGAATAAAACAAGAACCAGATGATACATGTTTATATTTCCTTTTATTTGTTTCAATACGAGTTAAGATGGGGTTAATCAATGTGCATATAAAAATTCTATCGTAAATTATACTACAGTTTTAACAAAATACATATTTATCAATTTACTTATTTTCTAACAAAGATCATACAGTCTAAATCTAAAGAAAAGGTTCAAAACAAAAACTGTTTAATTGCTCCCGCGTAGGTCGTTCTTGAAGAAGGCTGTGAGTTTTGTCTGGACTGTTTGGTCTCTGCTCTCTGCTCTTGCATCGTATAACATACCCCTAAGCTGCATAACCCTGGTTGCTGTACCACGTTTGGACGTTTCAGCCCAGCGTATTATTTTCTCCAAAGCCAGCACAACTTCATAAATCGGCGGTGGTTCACACGATTCTTTTACATCTACTTCTGTTGGCGGAGTGTCTTTAACGCTGTTGACGATTTCTTCAGCTGTCTTCGTCTGGTATGTAGGGGTGTCGTTTTCTGCTGTGACCCCGTTTTGAATCTGGTCGTCGTTGATATCTGGTACGAAGGCTTCTATCACTGTCTGTAGATCTTCGTTGGTGGACACAACATTTCCATGGACACGTTGATCAACCCCTCTGACATTATCGTCAACTGGATGATAGACGGCTGCGTATTCGTTGGATGTAGACTTTTCACCACGAGTAGTGTCACCACGAGTAGTGACCTGTGAGATTGAATGACGAAGCTTAAAACGACGCAACCACCCGTTTGAAGCTTCGAAACTGTCCTCGACAGCGTCACCACGCAGTTCCTTGTGGAGCTTGAGGGCTTGCGACTGTATCACAGGACCGGAAATAGGTATCCCCTCGGACCGAGCTTGGTGAAACCAGGTTAAAACGGCATCATCAAGCTGCTGATCCTTGGCGAGTCTTGCCCTTTTTCTG
Source organism: Cerastoderma edule (assembly GCA_947846245.1). Lineage (NCBI taxonomy): Eukaryota > Metazoa > Mollusca > Bivalvia > Cardiida > Cardiidae > Cerastoderma > Cerastoderma edule. The sequence goes on from OX401406.1 coordinate 18,120,365, forward strand.
ACCTGACCACAGTCGTCCATGGTCGAACTCGCATGTCGTAGTCTGACTTGGTCTTTAAGCCATCCACGTAAAGTGGACTCGGCTACACCGGTGTCTCTGCTGACTCGGGCTTGCGTCTCGCCGTTCTTGATACGATCGACGATATGCAGTTTATCTGCGATTGTAAAGGCTTTTCTCTTTCTAGACGACATGGTCAAAGAAAGACAAAACATCTACAACCTGGCTGAAACGAATTTAAATGTACTGAAAGAAATGAGACAAACGATATACAATGAAAATACGTAATGTATATTAAGTCTCAAAATCGGTTAGTTGCATCAAAGAAAATTACATGTACACATGAGGACGCTCAATTTGGGCAATACAACTGAATATGATCGCACAGTTGATATCGAAAAATAGATCTGGCAATAAAATTAGGTCCCTATAATTTATACTAAAGATCGGCTTCTGTTTGCATTTCTATTCACTCAAACCAAGCTAATTATCAAGAGCAGTAACGGTACTCACCGTTACAATTGATTACAATTTGCAAACATACACGCCTATCATAGCAAACGTGTACGGTATGAAATCCGTGACAAACAACTAAAGTATCGGTTTTCACACCTTTGAAGTGCATTGGTTATTAGACATGACGTTTCTATTTGGGAGACCGACCGCTTTATATGAAAAACCGAGTGTTCGCTGAAAAAGGGGGTAGACTATGATTTTAAGTCTAAATATGTTTGAAAAATTTTGGGAGACATAGGGGACCAGCGTTATACTGAATATCGCTATTTAACGGAGCGCGTTACAGAGATGCAGCAATATACCTAGTTTTAAAGTATCAGTAGTTTTAATCGAATTACATGCACACATAGTTGTAGCTGTATCTTTATCCATAAAAAAACTTTGTACCTGTACTTTAGCTTCATTTATCTAAAGCTATAATGTGACTTCTAACTGATGAAAAGTCGTCTATCTGATACTGATGCAATTTGTCATTATTACTATGGAGGTTTTTATTGCTTGGACATAAGAGCATGATAGAAATAGTCTGATGAGACAGACAATCATACGGGTTTTGATCAAATGCATCACCCTTTAGAAGGAAACGGGGTATTGTTGAGAGCATTTTACGAATGATCCCAGCTTATACAAGTTTAATAAAAGAATAATTTGGTAGAATCAGTCAAACGCGTTCTTAAAATAAATAAATACGCAACATGTCATTTACGCCTGCAGAATGAAGTGTAATAACACCAAATGTTTGCAGCCAGAAAGAATTATGGAATGAACTTCATCTTTCAAGACCCTTTCAGACTTATCCATTTCGATAAATTCTTTAAGAAATAGTTTACATACATTGGCAAAATTGTCACGAAATCATGACTCTATTATAAGTATCATTCAAATTGCACATCCCCCAATTTGGTTCCATTCTCAAACCATCCGCGTCAAATGGGAATACTGGTTCCCTAGACCTGACGCATTACCGTTATCACATGACTTGTAATTTGTTTATCCACCAATAGGTAATTCCAATACAAAGGTTGTCAATGCTCCATCGTATACCATGCTCTAATACCATTGCGATATTGGAAAAAGGGAACTTTGTGTTTTATCCTTTGGATGGATCTCTGGATCTCTCTCACTGTCCGTATTTGGCTTTTATACCGAAATGGGAGAAGTCGCTAGGGGAAAATAAACATGCAACGCTGTGTTCTGGACACTATTATGATAGAATTGGATTATTTCAAAATTAATGGCGGCATAGAATTTTCATTAAATCTGAAGCTTTTCAAGAAAGTTAGAATAAAGTTTTTAATGTGTTATAGTCTAACATTTACTACCGAAAAGTGAGTTTGATATTACTAGTTATGAGTATGTCCTCAATGTCTAATGTCGCTTATTAATTGGAAAGGAAAGTGACTCAGGTTTGAGAAGAAACATTTAGGCCGGAACTTAACATTTACTGGACTTTGCATTTAAAGAAGGATGTGCCAAAATTTTTCTTTCGAAATGTATTATTTGACTAAATTGGTGATATAATTGCGATATTCGCTGCCATTAGACAATGGTTTAAGCTCATCTAAAAAGCGAGTTTGCATTGCGGTATGAGAAGTGCCTTTTCTATTGGTGAAGAAAGTCCTACGAACTACATTACTAAATCTTATTTTAAGCCGTGCTAAAAACCCAGACACACACACAGGATGAAGTCACGGAGATGACACCAACACATATCTGAAATGAATTCCAGTTCTGTGGACGGTTCGGACTCACCATTCACCATTTCCAAGTACGTCCAGGTGCTGATCATCATCATGTATACGATCATCATTATCATCGCAGTCGGCGGGAACGCCATAGTGTGTTATCTTGTGTACGCCTACAAACGGATGCACACCGTCCCTAACTACTTCATCGTGAACCTCGCCTGTAGCGACATCATGATGGCGGTGTTCTGTATCCCCTTCACCTCCGTCGTTAACCTCATCAACTACTGGCCTTTCGGCGAGGCCATGTGTCCCGTCGTTCTCTACATACAGATCGTGGCGGTGATACTAAGTGCCTACACGTTGGTCGCCATGAGTATCGACCGCTACATTGTGATCGTCCACCCGTTTAAACCCCGTATAACGGTCAGACAGACGGTGTTTGCTATCATGGGTATATGGGTCTTATCTCTTGCCATTCCGTTACCCACGCTTCTGAGGGCTCGAATTATATACTACTCGAACACAAGCGGTCAGTGTTTAGAGACGTGGGAAGGGGACACGGAGAAATACGTGTACGGACACATGCTTGTGATACTACATTACTTCGGACCGTTAATGTTGTTGTTGTTTTCCTACGCACGGATTGGATATAACGTCTGGGCCAAGAACATTCAAGGAAATGATCGAAATAAGAGGAAACTCCAACTTGCTGCTGCTAAGAAACGAGTAAGTATAACAAACTCTTTTCAAACGTATTCCAACTCGGATGGACTAATTCAGTTTGATATCAACACCATACAGATATTAATAAGACTAAAGATCGATGTGTTCCAGGTGTTTATGAATACTAAATATTGTGAATAAAAGGGATTGATTGCAATTCATCCTGTCACTAGTGCCATTTTGGGACCGATAACTAGATGCTGTATAACATTTGTGATATCCGGCACTAACCATATAACACATGCACGTGACGAATCATAACATCATCAGAACGAAATGACGTCAAATTTACATCATTACCTACTTATTTTTTTATTTTTTTCTCGTGTTTTATTCACATCTTGTTTGTTTGAAAGAATACATAAAGGTAACAGGATAAATAGAATAGAACGTTGGTGTCTTTGAATGGGAAAAGTTATTGGGGTCGGCTTCGGATTATTATCCGTTTCGCCTTCGGCGCACCGGATAATATTCCTAAGCCTTGCCCGATAACATTTCCGATTCACGACACCAACCATCTATTCTCTATAAGTCCGATTTACGTTACTCTACACACACTTGCAGCGGACGGTCCAGAAGTACTCGTATCATAATGGTACACTAGCTCCAAATTGATATGGCACAGGACATATGTGTTTTCTTTAATACTTTCCTATGCGTTGGTTTATAATACGCCTTGTAACAGTATTGTAGAATTATGTTACAAGACGACCATCCGCTTTTCATGTTTAAGGTAAAACTTTTAAGAAACAACGATTCGACAGTATTCAATTGTGTACGTAGACGACATTTCTTACTTATCGACCCCCTTGTTTCCTTCTAAATTGATCCCAGATGTCTAGCGACGAATGCTGAACTGAAACTATCTTTGATGATGTTACGGCTTATCACTTTTCGACACGTCTCATTAATGCAAAGGCTCTTACAACCGTCCCCTAGGATAAAACATGGTTTTGGATGATACTTACACTCCGTATTTCTGAAACAGATGTACCAATAGGAATTCGAATAAAGTCATTTGAAACGAAATAGGATTCTATATCAAAACAGAAATGTCTATTCATCATATTGATCCACTTTGAAGTTTTAGCCGATGCACTAAATTGCATAAACGAGAGCGTATTTTTTTCTATCAAAGGTGTTTATTGTTCACAATTCAAAGTAGCAATCGATATCATGATTAATTCAAAAAGCATCGATTTATCTAAGCATATACAGTTCATTTGAAGCCGATCTCAAAAGCGATGTGATGCTTTTGGATTAAATTACATGGTTATTTACTGTATACACAATTTAAACAATTAAAAACTGTTGGCGCTTGCTAAAAAGTTGCAGACTTTGCTTGTAATGAAATAGGTAGGTATAGATAAATGACACACTAACGCATGAACCTATTCCCAATAAGTCGGTTCATACATGCCATGAGCTTATATTAAGAGATGTTCTTTTCGAGGTCACACAGTCGGTGTCTTAGATATATGTTTTGTGGTACTGGAGGGGAACTAATGTGAGTATGGATAGATTAACTAACCCCAATAATATTGCTGAAATACTGTTAAAACTGACGTTAAACATCGCACCAGAATCATTAGCGATTCATTGTTTCAGAATAATATACTTTTAATACATGGATTTTTTTCCCGTTCGTAACCGTATGTCGTGAATCTGAGGAGGCAAGTAAATGTATTCGTGGATCAAGCAAAAAAAGCATCAAAATAACTTTAGCCTTCAAGTGGATTCAGTTTTATCAGTCTATCGGCGGCAATATACTCTTTTCAGCACGCCTGGCTGGAGAAAATCCAGAATTATCCGATACAATGATTGATGGCCGCAAATCTAGTCATAATTGGTCCGATTATTAATAAACTGACGGAATGAAGTGATCTAGATTCTCTTCCGTTGTCAACGCATGTCACAACAGGCCGCAGTCGTGTCTAGATTATAAACATACTGTACTGTTAGGTGGTGTCCTTTATACTTTAAGCAATGTAATCAATCAATAACCCACTACCAAACAATGGCGATATTTAACCACTTTGTTGCCCACAACTGGAAAAACGTTGTGGGAAAAGGAGAAATTGCTCGTAACGAGCAATGATTCATTTTTCTTACAATGTTTTCTGCCCTATCCGAAGATTATTTTCAATTTCATCACATTTGAAATGTCGTCTGCATACTATTTCAATTTGGGAAAGTCGGAAATTTGGCGTTTGGTAAAGGGTTAAAAGAGTGGTTATTCTATCTTCCTATCGAGTTATTCATATGTTGGTAAGTTATCTCGTTGAAGCTGCCATTGATTAGTGCATTGGTTTTCTTTTATGTTTTAGGCTATAGATCTATATCAGAAATGCTTTTTTATAATCAACCGATTAATAATTGCATGATTGATAAATAGCACGGTTAACAAAGTGTTTAGACAAACTCATCAGTGTATTAATCGTTTGATTATTTACATGGAATCCAGAACATCAGCTAACAATTCAATTGCGTTGTCTGTTTGATATTGGAAATCCTAAATGAGAAGGACTAGATAGAAAAAAAGATAAACAAAGGTATCGGTTCCATTACCTAACCTGAAGAATTGCAGTTATTCACATTGCATACTCAAGTTTACTAAACGACTTAGATAAAATATTTGCTTTGGTCAAAACTGATAAACATGGATAGTATTCTTAAATATTTCTTTTACAACAAACTGTAGATGCTTATTTGGTCCAGGTTCAAATATAGGAATTTCGGACAGGCCCAAATTGTAATCAAAAGCAAACAACAAAGATAGAATAAAATCATTGTTGCAATAGGATGAATTGCTCAGGTGGAACAATTTATCCGTAAGGCTCTAATTCTAAGTATTCCTTGGTAAATACGTTAGATGGATATTCTATTGTGAAGGTGGATAAGCTAACGCGACGTTGTCTTATAAATCATTCAATGTACCCGAACATGTTCTACAAAATAGTTATGGCCAGGTTCCTTTTAGCAAACCATATATTTTCAAGACAAGTTCGTGAATATAATGGAGATTGAAAAGTCCAAATACATTAACCTGTAACTATAACAGATAGCAAATATCCTAAACTGTCGCTCTTAATGAAGAAGGATGCTACTACAAAGAAGCTGAAAGCTTTTGACTTTAAAATGTTGACATTTAAAAATATTTCTAAAGCAAAACATTTTTTATGAGTGTTTGAATTGGCAAAAGTCAGCAATAGCACCTTTATGTCAACTATAACAAAATCCATTTTTGTTTCATCGTATATAATCGTGTGTATTTAGAATTTCTATGAAAGCAAAGCCCATTCAAGAGCTCTCACAGGGATTTATATTAACTTTATGACAAACTATTTGCCAGTGATTATGCTAACCAGCCGTCCATATTTAATTCATGTCTTTCCGTACAGGAAATAAACAGAAAGCATTTCGACATAAAAAGTAGTGTTAAACGAAGTCCTTATTCGGAAGATCCGGTTTGGAATACATTCAAATGATTAATGAATTGATCCAACATGCGTGTACTGATTAAGCCAGGGTCATTTATTAACTGAAGTTATCTTGGTACTGTTTTACTAAACAGTCTACGCTTAAGATTTGCGTAAGTCTAAAACAACATTTCGTCTCATTTAAATATTGGGCGACGCAATATTGCAAAGGAACACATCATTGGAATCGTCTCTCTGAGACGCTTCCAATGACGTGTCACACTGTAATATTGTCCTTTTATTGAAGATACTATCCATGTGTTTCAGCTATGACTTACGCAAATATTCTCCTTCAATTGTTTAGTAAAACGGTACCCAGGGTATATATATATATATACAGTAGTCACTTTCACTTAAGTTTGGTACGTGACAAAATTCCTTAGGCGACTTTGGGTAGCCACTATCAATAAAATACTGTTTCTAATACAAGTATATGTTTTATTTTATTCATCATCTTGTATATATATTTCGATGAGTTTCGATGAGTTTGTAGATGACTGGACCGAGTCATATTTTGCAAAATATGACTTTGTCCGGCCTTGCACAGAGCAATAGATATCTTACCAGTGTTAGCGCCAGATATGCATTGGTAACAGTGGTGTAGTACGAAATAAGGGATATACACGAACACGACAGCTCATTTCAGCTCTTACGCAAGAAAAACCCACCATACAACGGCTTAAGTGTAAGTTGAAAAAAAAACCAAAAAGAACAAATCAGTGTGACAAAATCATCAATGGTAATAATAAGCAATATTGACCCTTTGTCACAATGGTTTCCACATGATATCACAAACAGATAATGAATCTATCTGACTCACCAGCTGTTCTTTAACAGGGTTACATCTATGTTAAGTATCTGTCATAACTCTGTCTAACAATGCCAAACGTTTATTGTTAATAAGTCTGAAGTTAATTTTCAAACAAATCTTAAACTGGATCAGCATTCAAAGGGTCATTTATCCTAAGTTGGTATCCTTTTTAATAATCTGTGCTGAAAGCTAGGTGCCTGATACTTGTATGAAACCGGGCTCTAGTTCGAGAAATATAATAATGATATCAAATGTAGTGTGTTAAGCAAACATTCATTGTGCTTTGGATCAAGTGACGTTTAATTGTTATCGATAGAAAATAGAAGGACTTATCGATTATTCACTTTTTTGAAATTGTAATACGAGTACCAATAAGATAGAGTCGAGTATCATCTGTGTTGTGCTTCCCGGCTGTTCAAACATTTGAAATAGTAGTGTATGACAGTGTGTACATTCCTTTGAAACTAAGAGCCACACAGTGACTGTGTAGTAATGACATAATGATGCCATGTAGAAGATATAATTGTATGTATCTGAATGGATGATTTTTTCACTGTTAGGAGACCCTACAACCTTACGTTTTAAATTTATTGCATTTTTCAGCCACTTTATTTTTCCTTTTCTCCAGCCAAGTATACGCCATGGCGTATTGGCGTATGCCTGGCTACGCGCCTGGTACTATAAGAAGAAAACATTAGGAGAAAATGTGAGATTGGAGGTCGGACTCTGTTTAGGATGATTTTCTCGTATCCTCGTCATAATCAATACCATTTGTTTGAGCAATCACGTCATGAAATCCTCCGAATTCTCACTTTCTGGTACATAAATTCCTTTGATCCATCTCAAAATAATTCATTCATGTGTTGAAATTGGATCATAACCTCTCTGGTTTTCGTTATTAAGATATTCTCTCAGATAGGGCGGTTCCATTCCACTGGTATTGAAAACGTCCAGACTGTTTACATCAGCCATTCCTTCAAATGAAGACCAATCCTGCAGAATACAGACAAAACATGCAAGAGAAGACAGAATAACCCCAAAATGCCAATAAACATCTTATTAATCCAATACTCTTAACCCCTAGAATGATGGGTGAGTTTCTAAAAATAGATTTTTATGTCGACTGCTTTTCAAAACCTTTAATATCTGCTTGATATTGATGAGGAAAAATACTCAGATTGGCAAACACGTGAGATCATAGGCCAGCCGCCAATTTACTTGGCGGCTGGCCTGTGATCTTGCCTGTTTGCATAAGCATGATGTCGGTTCTAGCACTATAAGGTTTACGGTAACATTTTCCTGTAGTAGCACTTTAAATATTTCAAAGAACTTTTTCTTTTATATATGTGTTTTACATCACATCAACATTATTTTAGTTATGTAGCGATGCCCTACTCTTAATGATGGAGGAGGACCCGATACTCAACTGCCCATAAGGGCTGGTCAAGGCGGGTAGAACCATCGGCATTCCGTAAGTCAGTCGGGAAACTGTCTCTCATGAAAATCCATATCCCTCTCAGGATTTGAACCCAGGCGGAGAGGGGTCATCTGATTTCAAGTTCTGTACTCTAACCACTAGGCCACGGAGGCCCCTTTCAAAGAACTACTTTCAGTAACGACTAGAAGGTGCTTCCAAATCGGTCCAACACCATACGTACCATGCTCTTAATACGGAGTTTCTGAAAAACGGGGGCAGACTATGTAGTTGCATGCGAAACTACGGGTAAATGTTTGTAGAATGTTTGTAGCACAATTGCCATTTGATAGAAACAATATTTTTATTTCTTCCGTATCTGAATAGTTTGTGTAAAATACAATTGTATTTAGATTCTGATATATAAATTATAACATGTCCAATTGCCCAACATAGAAATGCAGTTTTTTGAAGCATTATATGCTTTTAAGGTTTTCCCACTACAACAGGCCGTGTAATCTTCCGAATAGACTATATTTCTTTGCAGATATATGTATTCGGTTTCTAAAGACGAAAAAGATGCCTCAGTGGCAAACGTTTTATGAAGACGCATTTTGAGTATAATTGGCATTCACCTTTAATGTATTAACTAGAAGTAAAGCACAGCGGCACAAAGGTAAAAGGTACAAAAACTGTTCTCACATATTGCAAATTGATTTTACTGCCCACCCCTCTTTGCTCTGTTAGTGTTATTAAAGGGAACAAAGTCGATGGTCGTTATGCTCTTGGGTCTTTAACTCTACATGCTCTGTGTAAGTGAAGTAGTTTGTCCGGAGGTGTCGCATTAAACGTTAAAGAATGAGACAATTCCTTTGTATTTGACGATTGCCTATTTCGCCAAAATATATACTGACAATGGATGCACTTTAACGTAAATCAGCAAACCTTTTATTCTATTTTGGAATGTAATAATAAATCAAGTATATTCAAAGTATCAACATATCTTGTAAAAGCCTTTGAACTTAGACAAAATCTAATTGAAGAACTATTGTAATGTATTTGTTTGTGGATTGTCACTCTTGTGTATGTATATTATGTTACTGTATGTTGTACTATGGGCAAATGGCCTCTGTACTTGAATAAACATGTCTATGTCTATGTCTATGTTCTATCCGCTCCACACCTATACTCGATTCCCAAAACACCACTACTGGCGCTCCGAGAGGGTATGTCCAAAGATAAATATTTCCACTAGGGCAGTATCGAGAATGAAAGATCATTTCCAACAATTGCTTTTTTTAGGCGTTTTGTAATTGGCTATACAATACAGCATCAATCCACAACAGAATTTGCATGAAGGCAGTTGCAAATAAAGCATCATTACAGCCTGTTTACGAACTTTTATTTTCACAAAATACAACTACTGATTCGTTTGAGTTGCAACCATGTAGCCTCATACCAACGTAACATCATACTAAAAAACCTTCGTAATGCAATATTCTACGTGGGGTCAAAAAGTAACATTCTAAAATGACTTCATAAGGTAAGATTTTAAGGTTACTTCATAAAGTAACATTCTTAGATGACACCTACAAATAACAAAAACAACTATTTGGGGAAGATGCCTACTACTGGATAAAAACATCGATATCTCAGCCATTCGTGTGTTGATGTGATAGGGTATGGTGAAAGACGTAATTTTATCTGTCTCCCTAAAAGATGTTTGGGGTCTATGGTGGCTTTGTGTTTAACATATTTAACCTATAGTCAGAATACAGGGTTTGATTCACGAAAGCGGCCAATTATTTCACTGCAGAGTGTTCTTGACAAAAAACTCACATGTGGTTTAGTTTCGTACTGGCAAATAAGACATGTAGTGGTATATGAGTTAAACAATACTCGAAAATTGTGTTAGACTCAGGTTCCACATCGGTGTACCATTTTGTACAGTAGACTCTGCCAAATGTACTTATAACTATAAACGGTTTCGGTTTTTCTATTTGGCAAGTTTGGGTCGGAGCAGTCGACGGCCGATGACTGCATCAATATGATTGATTAGGATCACCAAATGCATTTACAAGACGTTTGGATAAGCAATAACTTTACCATGATGGTTGATATAATGATCGTTCTATAATGATGCTTTATCAAGCAGGTGTTCTGTAGAGGCACTTCATTCGCTGATCGTTTTAACAGATATATTGAGTTATCAATCGTAATTACAGGATTCTTGATTTATCGTTGGTTCTTCAAAGATGCCTGAGTCCTTGATTGTTTAACAAATATACTCCGTTCAGCAATCTTCTTACGAATAAAATGATACAGCGATCATGGTAAGAACTAGTATTCGTAATACAGTGTGGTTTTCTCAATATAGTGAACATATAACGTCAATGTTATTTCGTTTCTCTGAACACAACTTCATTTAACCGTAATTAAAAGAGATTTGATCGATCTTGATTTTTGCAAGAACTTCCGACGGTTGCAAACAACAACAAAAGAGATACGCTATAAATGGTAGAATATGATATTTCAATGGAAGCTTTTGATATTAGACAAAGTTCATGAAAATAATTTGAATATTTGCAAAGTAATCTTCCTGTGTATAAGATGTTATTTCATGATTAATCAATGTTGAATTCCATGTTTTTAACAAGAGTTTGGATATATTCAGCTTATCAAAATGAAATGGCACATATTCTATCGGAAACATTCATGGCCACGGATAAGGCAAAACATAACCCATGCTAATGAAATTGGTCATTTAATATCCAATCTGTCACGTTTATTCCGATGATTGACAACACTGCCTTAGGTGGCATCATTAAATGTTTGCTCTTGAGTTCTCACAAACGTGAAGAACACTTCGTAATGATGTCCTTGGGAGAACAATTCAAAATCAATATCCAGTCGTAAATTGGACAGTTCCGTATTCCATTCCGACAAACGTATAGAATTATTGCAACGAGTCCGAATTGATAGCAACAATAGACGCCAAAACATAGCACAACTTGAAAAAGGGTTTCTGTTAGAACTTTGAAGAAACCATGTGATAAAATATTGTTTTGAGGATAAAAATGGTAAAATAAGATAAATGATACAAATAAGGTTCTTGACCATTGATAATTACAGTGTATTTTATAAGAAACTCATGACGAAATATAAAGACATGGCCTAAACCAACAATGAAAAGCACAAGAAATTGAAACATACATTTTCAGAAGACTCAAATGGATGTTTGGTAACGTAAATGATGTATACATGTTTATATTTGCATGAATCACCATATCAATGGTTGCTGGGCGCCTTGTATGCTACAGTGTCCCATCATAATGGTAATGTCATAAACAGAGCAAATATATTCTTTATCATATACATATTTTTCATTACTTCACAATCCCATCGACATAAAATTGATCATAAAGTGAGTGTTACAATGCCATCAGTGTATTTATTATCATCTTGGTTGTGGTTGCTAATTTTGAATAAAATGACTGTTCTTTAGTAAAAGTCAAGCTGCTTTAGAATTTATAAAGATATGTTTCAACTTCACAATTTTCTCACATCTGTGAACAAGCACCTTTACGACTTTAGTGTTAAAGTAGAAACTTGAATTAGAGGTTGGCGCGACTTTTATATATATTAAAATGTCCATTAAATGGTGTTTTCAAGAATCGACCAAAGAAAATAGTCTTTAGACGACAACTATGGTGTCACAAAAGGCTCCTGGTATACCAAGGCCGGTACTATGCATAATTGGTAAAGCACTGTCTATCTACTGCCTCCTCAAAATGACAAAGGTACTAAGCGCCGAATCAATATATACAGACGCTTGAAGATGGTAAGAGACTAAGCCTATTTATTCCTTCTTTATAATACTCGAGTGCATTTGATTGACACTGTGCTGTGTACAGCTGACTTTCAGTATTGAATTCGCCTACGTAAAAGTTGGCTTAACGCTACCAAGGGAAATTACCAAAGTAATTTATCATTCTAGATATCAAGCTGTGGCGTAAGTTTAACTCCTATCACTGATACCATGGGACTTTCCAATCGACAATTTGAATTGAAATGCAATGTTACAAGTAAAAGATAACTTAAAGGTGAAGCCGTGATGGTGATAAGAGGCAACATAAAGGTGGTAGATCGGTAACTTTTGGCCCTTCTTCGTGCAAAAGAAAACAGCCATTTTTGCCCCTTCACAGTACGTGCCATGACAAGATTCACAGTTAATTCTTGTTGTTTCACTATTCCACACTCCGTACCCTATCAGATTTTGACGAACAAACATGCCGAAGATCTACTACCTTTTTAGCTACCCGCCGTCATTTATTACCAGCCTCTGAAATCGCAACCAAAAATGTAGGTGTCAGCGAAGGGCGCCTTCCTTATTGCTTCGCCTTCAGTGAAAGTAGTTCTGAAAGAAAACAACAAACCAAAGGTTTAAAATATGGCCAACACCCAAACAAGATCAAAAAAAAGGGGACAGGTGGAAAAATAAAAGACATTTTGAAGGAACAAATGTACATACTGTTATAAAAGGTTGGTTTATCGCAATTGAATGATGTGGCGAATTCATGACGCGAGAAGACTTAAATGCTAGGAAGAAGAATTGGATCAAATCACTCGAAGCCATGACGTGAGCGTATTCCTCATATATGAAATGGCTGCTAAAATCCGTCGAAAATATGCTGCAAAACGAGTATGAATTTGAAAATCGTTCACAAACATAAATTACTTAAAGAATACAAAAGAATTGTTTTGACTTATTTGTAAAAACACAACAAAATTAATATATGTCACATGCAAACTCATATACATCGAACATGAAAACATTCAGATACGGTTTCAATGAACATGGGAATCCAAATGCGTTGCCTGCTTTAAGATATCACTGACGCTTAGCTAGACACTTGTTAAGAAGGTAGACTGTCTTTGTTATCATTTTATCTACAGAAATAATAAAATGATGATATTTGGCATAATTGAAATCAAATGAAACATATTCTGCATTCAAGTGCCAAATACATACAAATCGATATTTTCGTGCGTGATGAACATAATAAGTATCTCTAATGATCCCAGCTAAAGAATGAAATCTTTCCACCGGTATCATTCGGACTACATAAGTCGATGTCTCCCGACATTTCTACGAGAGCATCAACAACATGTATGATGTATGCACATTCGATATGTTAGTGGCTTTTGATATTACCTTAATAAATGCATTGTTATTAGAGCATCATATTCTTTGTTTTTATTGTTATTCATAGCATGTACAACCGATATTGATTGAATCGAATTTTTGACGTCGTCTTCAACAGATTTATATCAATCCTTAGACTGCGGGGAAACTTTCTAAATACAATATCTGTGTCGTCTGCTCTCCAAAACCTTAAATATCTGCTTAATTTTGATGAGGAGAAATACTTATTGAAGTAAACAGGTTAGATCACAGGCCGGCCGCAAATTGACTGGATCTAAGCTGTTTGCAAACGTTTGGTGTCGGTTCCAGCACTATAAAGGTTAAGACGCACTGGTGATTCTTAACGTGCTGGCTGGTATGTCATGACATACAACCCATAGCACTTACCGCTTTCAAATAAAACCAAACATGTTCAAGCTTGATCATATGACGGTATCATTGAATCAAGAATCGAAAACAGATTCATTACGACAGGACTATCGACAGCTTGCGTGACTGTAAACCTTGGTTTCTTTTGAATTGTAAGCGACATGAAAGAGATATAATGACAGTCATTTACGACCTATCACCACGAAGGATCTTCCCTAGTAGTATTCGTTAGAGAAGCCTTCGCCTGAACAATTACAGGAGAGTGATTTGAAAGAACTTTTTATTATAGAACTTAATAATTAAATTATCATCAAAAGCACGTAATTTAAACATCTGGGTACCGTTTTACTTAACAGTTTACGCTTAAGATTTCCGTACGTCTAAAACAACAATTCCTCTTTTTATCAATATTTGACCAAGCAATATTGCAAAGTAACACATCATTGGAATCGTCTCTCCGAGACGCTTCCAATGATGTGTCACATTGCAATATTGTACGTTCTTTGAAGATACTATCCATGTTTATCAATTATGACTTACGCAAACATTTTCCGTAAGTTGTTTAGTAAAAGTTGTATAATAATGTGATACACACATAACAAGCAAAAGCATGTTCTCGAGCATTTGTCCTTGCTCACCCTAGTCTAATTTCTTTTGTCCATCATGTCATGAAAGTCGATATACGAGAATTATCGAGACCATCGTTGGTTATTTTGATACAGACTTTTGGTCGATGATAAATGAGGGTATTTAAAGTTTCTTTCTCATAGGAGAAAGAGTTTGATAATCGAAAGAAATGCAATGTCTTTGAAACAATTCAGTTTGTATAATGTTGCTTGATATAGGCCTAATACTTAAAGCAGCTTTTAAAGGCATAACTAATTTTAGAATCGTTAATTTATCTAAGAACCTGCAGTCGATATGAGATAGATCTAACAAGTGACGTCACGCTTTTGGATTAGAAGAACATTTTAAATTCAATACTAAACAATCTAATTTTACTTCCAATGACTGTTTTTCAATATGTATCACACAAAACACACATCTGTTGCCCTGTTTTAACGAACTTGTTTGTTAACTTCTTAATCTAATCACATCTGTGAACACAATCCCTTGATTTAAGATTGGAATTGTACTTTTCTGGGCTTTTTCTTGGCACGTATGTCCTGTAAGCTATGGTTATTAATGAAGCCTAGTTTAGCATTATGCCATAAATCATGATTTAAGACGGATATTTCTGTCTTTAGTAACAGATACCATCATTGGGGTGGAAAGACAACGTGCTGTATCTGTTTTATTAAGACTTATTCTCTAAAGCAAGATATGGCTCAGACATTGCAGATATAGCGCCTTACTGACACAATTCTACTCGGTCAAATGGGGGAAAAACTAGTAGAGCAAGTGTAGTATTTGACATGGGGAAAGGATTGAAAAGCGGAAGCATTATCTATTTTATCAGATATCATCAAAAGGGACCAATTTATTTGAGACTTTAACTCATTTTATCATCGTACCTTGCGGAAGCATAAAGCTTATTAGATTCATCCCGAGCATTGCTTCATGAACTTATGGCTAAATCAGCACTCGTGCCGATGTGTAGGTAAGCCCCGGCATCATCACATAAATGCAATCAGGAATCAAAACCGAGACCATTGGTACCAGATGCCGACGCTCTTCCACTGCACCACTGTTGCCCACATATTCATTTCGTTTTAAATAAGTTAGCATGATAAACATCAGTTTGATGGTGCTATTTTGGGGTGATATAAATATTCTAATCCAGTATCGAATCAAGCAACATTTTCCAATTACATTCAGGGGTAGTCTATCTATCTACTTCACCAGATAGACATACAGACGACGTTTGGACTCCATTTGGTAATAATATGCGATTTATTATTACATATTCTGAGTTTGGAAATTGGTTTCTACTAGAGAATTACCTAGAAATTAATCATATAGTTATATGTCGTTAGTACTTATTCGAAGAGTAAACGGAAACATAACTTCTTTGGACATGACATTAAACAAGACAGTAATGAGTGACTGTTGTCACCAAGGACTTTGAAATATATACTTTACACTGTTCTCTTAGAGAAAACATTAGAATATTAGAGTGAGAACATTTCTAAAATGCAAAACAAAACTAGCCTGTTATCCGATTTTCGTTTCGATTGCTGAGAGAAAGATAATATTTTCCTATAAAGTGTGGGTGGCATATACTAGTAACTTGAAGTACAAATCTTAAAAGACAAGTACAGCTCACTTACTCACTGTTGCTTGGCCAATTAAATCTTTAGAATGCAAGGAATTTTCGAAAAATAGATTTCTGTGTCGCCTGCTTTCCAAAACCTTAAATATCTGCTTAATTTTGACGAGGACAAATATTTAGAGTAGCAAACAGATACAATCAAATTACTTGGCGGCTGACCTGGATCTAGTGTCTGTTTGCATGCGTATGAAGATGGTTCCGGCACTGTTTGTGTTAAAAGTGATATGTCGAACACCTTCACAGATACTTTATAATTGTGGACATCCGACCTTGAGCGCCAACAAGGTATGCAGTACCACAGTGCTAGAATGTCACGTGTTGGTAAATCTGTGTTATGCCCTAATAAATAAGAGAATACGGACAGGGTGACATAAACATTACGGATTCATTTTAGCACTTAGGGGACCATACGTCATTTCTGAGTGACATTCCTTGTCGCCAAGCTTTAATGCAAAACCATTATCAGTGATTCACGAAATGTTCTCGCAGCAGCTTCTCGTCATTTATGAGAAAATTATTCTGAACTTTGGTTGTAAACTAACTGAAAAATAACTTATAAAAGATATAAACATTATTTTCGGCTTTACATTCAACAGAATGTTAATGAGTGACAATTATAACAAAGGACCTCGGCATATATACCTTTTTACTTTACATTTAGAGAATATATTAGAATATGAGCTTAAACATAGCTCACGGAAGCAAAACAACATTTGCTTGTTATCCGAATTTCGTTTTGATTTCAAGAGCCTTATGACATTCACAAGGAACAGAAACAACTTAATCTTAAGTTATTTTTAGTTTAGTTTACACCAAACGTTAAAACATGCACTGTTTTTTGACCATTTTAAAAGTGATTATGTCGAACACCTTTACAGATACTTTATAATAGTGCACATCCGATCTTGAGCGCCAACAAGGTATACAGTACCACAGTGCTAGAATGTCACGTGTTCACAAATCTGTGTTATGCCCTAATAAATAAGAGAATAAGGACAGGGTGACATAAACATTACGGGTTCACTTTAGCACTTAGGGGACCATGCGTCATTTCTGAGTAACATTCCTTGTCGCCAAGCTTTAATGCAAAACCATTATCAGTGATTCACGAAATGTTCTCGCAGCAGCTTCTCGTCATTTATGAGAAAATTATTCTGAACTTTGGGTGTAAACTAACTGAATAATAACTTATAAAAGATATAAACATTATTTTCGGCTTTACATTCAACAGAATGTTAATGAGTGACAATTATTACAAAGGACCTCGGCATATATACCTTTTTACTGTACATTTAGAGAATATATTAGAATATGAGCTTAAACATGGCTCACGGAAGCAAAACAACATTTGCTTGTTATACGAATTTCGTTTTGATTTCAAGAGCCTTATGACATTCACAAGGAATAGAAACAACTTAATCTAAAGTTATTCTTATTTAGTTTACACCAAAAGTTAAAACATTTACTGTTTTTTGACCATTTTAAAAGTGATTATGTCGAACACCTTTACAGATACTTTATAATAGTGCACATCCGATCATGAGCGCCAACAAGGTATGCAGTACCACAGTGCTAGAATGTCACGTGTTCACAAATCTGTGTTATGTCCTAATAAATAAGAGAATAAGGACAGGGTGACATAAACATTACGGATTCATTTTAGCACTTAGGGGACCATACGTCATTTCTGAGTAACATTGCCTGTCGTAAGGCTTTGATGCGAAACCATTATCAGTGATTCACGAAATGTTCTCGCGACAGCTTCATGTCATCTCTAAGAAGATTATACTTTCTTTATGTAATTCTGGAGTTCGGATGATTACAGAATACATCATAAGTATTGATAAAAGGTCTCAGTTCTCTGGAGTACTTTTGCCCTCATGTGTGTACTTATGATACTGGACATTCGTGTCATTTGTGACAAGATATTATACGCCGTTGGAAAATCTACCAAATAATGCAATCCCAAACTTCAGATTGAAGGTTATAAGTTCATACCAGTTTGAAATAAGCTGGTTCAACCATCGTTCTTTATAGAACGCAAATCAGTGTCTCCATCATGTACATGTATTCCCTTTTTAAAAGACTGATTAAGATTTTACATACATGTATGTACTTGTCGGTGTATCAATTATGTACGCAAAGCAAACTATAGCAAGTATAAAAACGTTCCATTCTGGACTCCGCACTATAGATTATGACATAAGAAACAATTACGATTTTAAGATCAAAACAAATCGAACGGACCAATGCCGTTAATCGGTAAATACAAGGTTCCGAGAGACTGCGTTTGCAATGATTAGTAAAACGCCAAAGCTGTCGTGTCATTATTTTCACAAAAAGAACATAATTTTTTAACGAAATGCGTAAAAACAAAAGTTTAACATATGTGTTTTCAATATTTTAAAGATTATTCAAACTTATTGAAAACTATCGTTTACGACAAGTTCTATGTTCCGTATAGTTCCCTTTTTCATTTCAAATCGGTGTACTTACGTTATTGTATCTAACGCTAACTCACCATAACATTGAACGTTGTGATTTATATGATATGTCCAAGACGAACGACAAATACATCAATGACATGCGACAGTATGAATAAGTAATTACATTGTGAAGCTGGAAATGTTAGATATTCGTCTCGCAAACTCGTAGGAATCGCAGCCGAGTCATTTGAAATCGACACATTATGGTTAACGATGCATTCTTATAACGATGCCACGCGCCGACAAGAATGAATAGTTAAACATTGAAACAATATTGTTAAGATCTAGGGGAGTGATGCAATGTTTTATTGATGTTTGATTGATGTTTGATTGTCGTTGTAAAGCTGATGAAGCCATACTGTGGTTAGAATAATAATTGTACATTGCTATAGGTTCCAGTATGAGTACACAATTCCGCTGTTCTAGAAGTGACAGTATGTGACTATAAGAGAGACTTTGAAAGCTATATAGTAATAAATGTAGTATGAGGACCGACCTTGTTTCGGAATAAGACATCTTTTCGATAAACAATTGGTTGGCCAGTGATGCCTTCTCGCCCAATTGACTGGCGAGTTTAACATTTACTAAATCGGTTTAGGACTACTTTTAAATTCATTGTTGAAAAACAAGAATATTTGGTGAGAGCAATTTCGCCTTTTGAAACCAAATTGTCCATTACATCAGATGTTTTTTTTTCTTTTTGCAAATTTCTTTCTTTTTAGTTTGTACAATAAAAAACATTAGATGCAAAAGACTTGTTATTGTTCCTGAATACATTAACGGCTCAAACTTAACAAAAGCACATCACCGTTGTTATGTTACACGGTACATAACGTGAGAATGTAAAAAATAATAGAATCGTTTTATTTTCACCATTATTAATCTGTACAAACTCAAAGGCTTTTCCTCAAGTTGGAAAGCAAGTAAATGTCAACCAGTAATGTAATACAACCGAATGTTGCATATTGTGTCCACGTTGATGGTTCCTGCATTATATGTGTGCACTTGGTCAATATGGTCAGTGGCTCAAGCACATGTTACATAGTTCTTTATAGTCATTTACATCTCTTTGATGAGTGTCAACACGAATTAATGACAATGGAAGCCTGTCCCTCTGTCTTAGACGACACACCATACTGCTTTTGCTGTAGAAAGGAGACCAAGATTATCAATGACGTTGAGCTGAAATAAAACAAGTCTGAATGAAATGAAAATAGTTAAGATGAAGATATGTATGGCGACGTAGACATATTTTCGCACTATTGCATCCGACTTTGGCCTAGCGCCCTAAACTTGTCTTTTTTGGTAATCTTTATTCTGCTGGATTCGTCACTAGAACTAATATATCTTTCATGGGAAATCCACATTATTCGGCCTTTCAGAAAGGTCAATGAATAATGACTTACCGGGACACGCGATTGACCGGTTTCGAACAGGAATAATGCGCCTATGAAGAACCAGATTTACGTTTATCCGAAATGCCTAGTTTGGCGTCAATCAGATAGACAATCTCATGCTTAACTGACCAGTGCGACTTCCATAAACTAGTACACATTGTACTTTTAGTCTTTTACAAACGGCACATTTTCGACTGTCCCAAATTCAAAGAGTTTGCAGACGACTTTTTAAAATGTGATGAAATTGGAAAACAATCCTCTGATAGGGCAGAAAACATTGTGGGAAAAGGAGAAATTGCTCGTTAAGGGCAATTTCCTCTTTTCCCGCAATGTGTTCCAGAGTCGTCTGCAACAAACTAGTCAAATGTCGTTATTGTTTGTTAATGGGTTATTATGACCACGGCACCAAACCGCTGTAAACGTACCCATGCATGTGCATACACCGACAAGAGTTGGTGTTCCTTTTAAAACAAATGTCTGTGTATTAGGAAATAATCAATCACATGAGGAATGCAATATTACATTTAAATACCGTAAAGACTTGTCGAGATCGTCGCACTGTGCTTCCAAGTAACATCTGTTAACCTTAAGTATGCTGGATAGTTTTTTTAAAAAAAGATCAGTGCCGTCAGCTTTCCAAAACCTTAAATATCTGCTTAATTTTGATGAGAAAACATACTCAGAGAAGAAAACAGGTTAGATCAAAGGCCATACGCCAATTTACTTGGCGGCTGGCCTGGACCTAACCCATTTGCATAAGCATGAAGATGGTTCCAGTACTTTAAGGGTTAAGTGGGAGACCATGTGCTTCCTTTGAATTATTCTGGTCGTGTTTGATGAGTGAGTCATTATAACAATAACCAACGAACGACAATGGTATGTATTGCTGTGCAATCGAAATTTCTCTCCGATTCTTAGCCCAAATTAGTCAAAAATGGGGAGCGTTTCGAAATATTCTCATTTTTTAGGGTTTCTTCGTAAAGATGTGTGTCAACATTATAAGCCTATGTACTTAGAGACATTTTGAAAACTAATGGGTTTTAGCGATGCCAGTGACCGACTGGATAACAGAGGTCAATGTACTGTACATTCGTTTCATTAAACATTAAATAGGGTTCTAGGGTTCTGAAAAAAAAATATATATTTGACGTTTAACCTTAAATTGTTTTCTTTTTCGTAAAATTTGAGGTACTTGTGAGTAAGCCACAACACCTTAAAATCATTTTAAAATGTCTGTTACAGAAAGGTTGATAAATAAGCAATTTCATTTGATGTAAAGATCGTTCCTACTTTAAACTTTAAACAAAATGTGTTTTCATTGTCAATTTTGTCGTACGCCTTTTACTCAAATTGATCCAACAGTTGTAGTCACCAATTTCAAATAATTAAGTATGGGTAATAAACAACGATACGCAAAACTATTATACCCTGGAAGGCGTACCGTATTATTGTAATGACGCCAGATGGCCGTGTATCCTTCATTGTGTTGAAATAATTTGGTAAATAGGTTTTCAGAGGTAAATATTCCAATACATACTTAACATAAGCATTCTTAAATGTCTTCAGCTCTTTTAAGAAAATTTTGTTTTTAAATAGAATGACATAATAGATCTATCACGTTGCAGAAAACAGTATAATGATACATTTTCATTTCTTTCTATTACTGTATAGTTGAGAACATTTTGTAAACCTTTATAACCTTTTATTATGTAAACAATAGTTTCCATCATGAGAAATAATTGGAATAGGTAATAGTGTTTAACATAAACCTCAAATTCCTCTGTGTTGAAATTGTTTATGGACACTTTCTAACCAATAAGGTGGAATGGGGCTCCAATTGTAGACATTTTTTAAACACTTGGCTACAGATGTTTTCATTTACATTTGTGTAGAGAGCTGTCAGAGTTAATATCTATTAAGCCTTTCTCAAGTTGCCTGTCTTTGACGTGGGGTAGGATGAAAGCCCGATATCAAGGAATTAGAACACGACTAAAGTAAGTTGGACGCTGAATACTTAATACTTAATGTACCCTTTCAAAGAGATCGCGAATTCAAGCTTGAGCTCGTAAGAACTACTGAATGGAACTGCATTTGACGGCTATAAACGGACATGTGAATATAGTCCAAAACAAAAAAACTCGGTGGTCGATGTGTAGCTAAGGAAAATCGAACGGCATGGAAAGTGACAACTCATCTGTCTTAATTCAATAGCTGTAACCGGCTTATTTTGATAGAATGCGTGTGGCCAAAACATGAAAATGTTTATCACGAAATAAGGATCAACCTTTGAAAATTGAGATAGGTGGGTGAAAGAACATGGTCATTTTCGTCATACTATTTTCTCCTGGCTTCTGAATCATGGTCTTGTAGCTTTGGTTTTTATAAAGACCTTGTTTAGGAGCCAACTTCAAGAACAAGTACTCAGGAACCTGAGTCAATAGGCACTGTAAAGCCCTCTTTGAAATACGACTTTCTACTTAAAGTGTGTAACCTTGACTATACTTAAGTACGGTCATTGTACTTGGCTGACTAAGATAGACGAGCTGTGTTCTTGACGTGGCCTTTTAAGCAAGTTCAAACATTTTATTAGCATAACATTTACATGTCGTTGCTACATACATACATACATACATACATACATACATACATATATTTACATAAACTTACACATACAATCTATAATTATTATTATTATTATCATTTTTATTATTATTATTATTATTATGATTATAATTAAGTAAGTTAATTCTATCAATAATCATACAATTGTGGAGGCTTGTGTGACATCGCTATATTCTGAGTCACGTATAGTATTAGCTAAGTAAATAAATTTTCCAAGTTTGCATAAAACATTCTTTTTTGGTTGTTCATTAATAGTTTAAATTTGTTATAAGTTGGCCATGTATAGTAAAATTTTGGTATTAAAGTTTTTCTAAGATCACGATATTTTGGACAAATCATTAAGAAGTGGAATTCATTTTCTATGGTATTTTGAGAGCACATTTTGCATAGCCTATTTTCTTTTGGTGTATTATTGAACCTACCTGATTCTATTTCTAAATGATGTGAAGAACATCTTAATCTCGACAGTGCAATTCTATGTTTGTTGTTATCAATACAATTAAGATAAGTTTCAGGTTCAAAACAACATTTAAAAGATAAATAGCATTGAAGCTTTCCGGAACACTCTATTTCCGAGAACCAGTTTTGTATGTAACAGTCTTTTATACGATTAATTACTTGATCAATGTCTATTTCAAAAACATCTAAATTGATAAAATAGCTTAAACCAAGACTATCTAACATACTTTCGATTTCGTTATATAGGTAATTAATAGGGTTACCATGACTGTCTTTCATGTTAAAAACTTTATACATAAGAGAAGTTGTTGATTTACAAAGTCTAAACCAATACTTAACAATTGAAATCTTTCGTAAAACAATGAGTGGATATCTTCCAAATTCGCCATAAATGGATACTGTTGGCGTTTGCTTTCTAACAGACAAGACTTGCTTCATGAACTTTAAATGAATTTTTTCGACGTCGTCAGCTCTATGAAAACCCCATCCATTAGCTCCAAACATAAGGATGGGCTGTACAAGTGTGTCAAATAATTTAAGTTTTTCGGTGGTATTAAGTGATAATTGACTTAAACCAGAATTTAATGCAAAAAGAGCTCTAGAAGCTTGTTCAGATAAGCGTTTCTGTGTTATATGAAATTTGCCATTATATGACAATGTAACTCCGAGATAGTTAAAACTTGTAACATTAATAAGGTTAAGACCATCATACATTAATTTAGGGTCTTGGCTAGGACGCCCATTTTGACATACCATAACCACCGTTTTTTCTGCATTTACTGTAATACCCCATCTGGTACAGTAAGACTTTAAATTGTTCAACAACACTTGTAATCCCTATTTAGAATAAGAAAATAGAACTGCATCATCAGCAAAAAGTAATAGAAAAAGTTTAAGATTGTCTATAGTGATGTAATCATCGTTCTCTGATGAAATATTTTCATGCATATCATTGATAAACAAAATATATAAAAGAGGTGACATCGATTCTCCCTGCTTCAAGCCATTTGTACTTAAAAAACTTTCACTAACAGTTCCATTAGACCTAACACTAGCTCTAACATCTCTGTACATTGATTTTAGGCATTTATCGCATCACTTGATACAGTGTTTAAGTGACTGACAATCATTGCTTGAATTTACATCGGAACAAAACAAATAAGTGCAAGTTCATTTCACTATAACAACTTAACTTCAATGCGTTTACATCTATTTTAAATTGAACACAATGATTTTTGTATAAACAAGGTATCATGCTACAGTACGTAACTTCTATTTTAGATTAAAAAAACTTGTATTGTGCTGAAGTACGTTTTAAGAACGTTTCAAGACCATGGGCATATACTTAACAATGAAAAAGCTTTGAAACAATGAATTGCTTTTATGTGTTGTTCTATTAATTAAACTCTACAATTGCTATAGTATAAATAATTCGTTTAAATGGCCGTTATTGTTCCGAAGGCAAGAAAAGGAGATATATTCCACTTGGAGGAGATATTTTATTGCATGGTTTGTTATTATTCATGCACTTGTTTATTTGACAGAAACACTCGTAATCGCACAATAAAAACAGAATAAAAACGAACGATTCGCTCTCTCGCTATCGCTTGCGTAAGAGTACTTCTTTCGGCTCATTTCCTCATACGGAAAATTCGTTCTGGGTACCATTTTACTAGAAGATTGAACCGAAATAGGAAATACGAAATTGGCCTATTATCCTACCAAGAGGTATGACTATTCCTTTACCAAACAACACATTTTCGGCTGTCACAAATTGAAAGAGTTTGCAGACGACATTTCAAAATGTGATGAAATTGGAAAATAATCCTCTGGCAGGGCAGAAAACACTGTTGGAAAAAGAGAAATTGCTCTTTACGAGAAATTGCTCCTTTTCCCACAACGATTTCCAAAGACGTATTCAACAAACTTGGCAAATGTCGTTATCATTAGGGAATGGGTTGAGGAAATATTTAGGTATGTTGAAAATAATAAACATGAATAGTAGATTTAATAAAAACACAATACACTGTACTGTCATGTGACACGATGTGTTACCATGTAATATTGCAATCTCGTTGACTGTTTTGGGTTAAATAGGTGTATATTCGTGTTTAGCATGTTTTCGGACATGCCTCTATCAAAATTCACATTAGTTTTTCGTTTGTGAACCGCATGTATCCAAACAAGTCCAATAATGGGAAAGTCGGCAAAATGCATTCTATTAAAAGTGCGTCGTTTTTCCCCGGTGTTTTTCCCCTTGAGGGACTGCTGATAAATCGATATCTCCATTCATAGGGAAATTGAGCATCGCCATCTGATTCAATCAAAGGCCTAATTACGTCTTTGATTCAATTACGTTTAGTGGATTTAAGGCCAACCCGATCAATCTAAATCGCAAAGAAATACAACACGTCGAATGAACAGAACAGAATAGAACTTTTTCTTACACCCAGGTATTTACAGAATAAAACATGGGGAAATGTCAAGAAAAACTAACATACAATAATAAACTGCATTCAATCAAGGAAGGGGAGACTCGAGCCGCTTACCATAAATAGGTCACATTTCCAGGTACTACACTGTTTGGGCTCTAGACAGCAAATGAAGTGAAAATCACGCATGAGAGAGATGTTTCCCTGCAGCGTGATATTTAATGCAATGCTGTTGAAAATAACCAGAGAGTAAAGAATGCCATGTCAAAGTTTAACACTACGAATGGAATAAGTCAAATTCGATAAAGAGCCAAATATTACAATAGATCAATTATTGTTTAACCCATTACCAAACAATAAAGACATTTGACCAGCTAGTTGCAAACGACTCTGGAAAACATTGTGGGAAAAGAAAAAATTGCTCTTAACGAGCAATTTCTCCTTTTCCCACAATGTCTTCTCACCTACCAGAAGATTATTTTTCAATTTCATCACATTTTGAAATGTTGTCTGCAAACTCTCTGAATTTGGGACAGTCGAAAATTTGGCGTCTGGTAAAGTGTTAATCATACTTATTGCAAAAATAAAACAGGTCAATGACGTATTTCCTATTTTAACCCCGAGTCAATTTCCATATACACAACGAAAAATACGTTCTTAAAAAAGGGTGTAAAGACTTGAATACGATGACTTGCAGGTGATATAGGAGTATCAAAAATGTAAATATTTCTTCAAATGCATGAAAGAATGGTCACTAATGCTCTTTCTGTGGGATGGGCATTCGATTGAAATCCTTTTTTTGATAGAAAGACACAGGTTGATCTTACCAAATTCAGAATTACAATTCTTCCTTTGAAATACAGTTTTAATTTGCGAAACATTACTTGTTAGTATCTATAAATAAATGACTCGTACTTGTTATAAAAAGTAAATTTCAAATGCACAAAGATTTTTCTACAAGCTTCAACACAGCTATTAGATCAACATACAGTGATAATCTAATCGATTGTAAACTTATGATGAAAAAACGAAATTAAAGAAATGAGAGATGTATGCATACCACCTGTCCACATGATCAACTCTTGAAAGGTAACATTATTTAAAAAAAAGCCTGGCATTTCATATATTGTTTACAGTTAATAGAATCGAACGTTGCTATCATGTCAAGATATGACAGGCAGTACGCAGAGAGCCAATAAAATGTCGGTTTTTTAGCGGGGCTTCGGTGGTCTGGCTCTCGAGTATATTTATCGCCGATTGCGTGCAAAGCGAGCAAGAAAATAATCAAGATATCTTAGAATTGAAAAAAGAATAATGATAAAAAGGCAGAGAACAACAAAAACCGTTGCTTTTGTGATTTTATGGAGAGACGCTTTTTAATTCGCCACTGAGTATGAAGCAACACAAACGTTCTATATTTCTTACATATCATATAGAGAATTTCCTGTTGTCGCCTTTATCCCATTATGTAGAGTTTGCGTGTATTGCAAGATATATCGGGAACCAATTGTTAGAAACCAATTAAGGTTAATAATCACCAAGGGTAAGCTTATGTAGAACGCCAATCGCATGTTTCGCCAAGCTCGGATATTGCTATACCTCTGTTCTGTGGTCATTCACATGGTTATAATATATGGCGCGTAGAAGATTCGAATTATGTCCATGATACAATCCGTAATGAGATAGCATAACAATATAAAACAACGTATACGGTCAAAAAGAGCGGTCCCTTATTGTTGTCCAGAAAGTTGGAATATCAAAGCATAAGAGCTATTTAGATTGGAGTTGGTAGCACTAAATAGCGAAATTTGTACCACTCCAAATTGATCAATTCCACTTAGAGTATTTACGGTTTCGATAAGACTGATAAATAGTTAGGGTTTGATACACTATCTCGTCTGTATTGTTCACTGACCTCCGATTACAAGTATTAAATAACTTGATGTTCCCTATGCACGCGCAAAAGACATAAAAACCCTTGGTCTTGCGTGCAAAGCATCTCCTGCAAATGGTAATTATTACTATCGGACAATCGGCAAATTCCTTGGCGTGTGATAATAACAGAGGATTTGTGAAACGTAATGGAGTTGAGTATTTCGCTTGTTCATGCAGTTAAATCTAATGATTCATTGGAACATGTTGTATTTGGTACTCGTGGTTCAAACAGTCGATTGTAAATAGTAAGAAGTGCACACAACGCATTAAAATATATTATATCAGAAGAAAAAACAACCTTTAAGCATATTTAAACGCCCTAAATATACATCGCAATAGTCTCTATAAAATGCAGTGTTATGAAATTACTGTCATAATGATACAAGATTACAATAATATGAAAATGCATGTACAGTATAAATCATAGTAAACAAATGGGTTGATCTACAAGTTTTAGAATTAAGTTACAACTCGCTGACTGGTATGTAAGTAACAACATTATGCACGTCAATATTATATTGCGTTATAAACAAACTGTACGTAGTCTCGTCACAAAGAAATAAACATTCTACGTCTTATTTACAACGAGACTTATTATGGAGACACAGCATTCGTCCTTCCGGAAGATGCAATTTATTTTGTCATTTGCAGCTGCAGCCCTTCATCACCTTAGGAGAACCACTCCATTGTTGGAAAGTTTATTAGCCTTTTGCACGACCATGCATGGTGCATACTGCCCTCACCTTTAATGCTTTTGCGTAAGACTAATTAGTGAGCTCTCATGCCTCAAAGAAATTGTAGCTCCGAGAATGCATACACTAATACAGTTGTGAAGGGATAATATTATAATGCACGAATGTGCTTCACTGAGAGAACCGAGTAAGCTGGGAGAAAGCAAGAGAGAGAAAGTACAACAGTGCATCATACCACAACTCTCCACAAATTTAAATGGGAACTCATTTTCATTACATGTCCAAAACATTTCTAAAACTTGTTTATCTTTCGTGTAGTATCCTTCAGTACTGTTCAAAGAAACGTTGTGTGAATAATCATGAACAAGTGAGTTTTTGATTGTGTTGTGTATTATTGTATTGTATTGTCTACACAATTGTTTAAATGTTGCGCAATATAAAAGTCGTGATTCGTTAAGGTGGAATTTGATATGTACGGTTTGCGCCGGATGTGGATAAGTAATCCGGTATCATTCCTTTTTAGAATAATCGACTGTAAATGTCGCTCGTGCCTTAAATACATCAAAAAGTGTTCTCAATCATTCATACAAATCGATGTATGTATGAAAACAAATTTACCAAAGTATGTGACAACGAGATTCGTTTATAGGTTTCATTTTCCAAATTGCTTGATTCATTTCCATGGGTAGGTAATATGTTATAGTTTGATAATTTGATTTATAGGAAACGGGCTATAAAGTGCTTCCCGACGGTAAAGGAATTAAAATAATGAATGTTGTTGCGTGCTTAATTAGAAATTCAGTTAGCTTTAGGAAAATGCCAATCCCAGAATTTGTGTAATTAATCTTAATTCAAGGAATCAAAAGTGCTTCTTGTTTCTATATTTATTAGACCTCCCTTTTCGCTTTATTCCTCGGATGAACTTGGATCATGCTAATTTCAGTCAAACATTCAAATATTCTCAAGTAAATGATTAGACTATGTAGTCTCTTGGTTGACTATGGGTGTGCCAATGTGTCTACTCAGCTTAACCAACCCTCTAGGCAGTTGGGTGTCTTCCTCCATCCATGAAAAGACAGGCATTGCAATATAACTGATCAATTGTGAAATAATTCAAAATTCAAGAAAATACACTTGTTCAATTGAGTGGTGTGACAAATGGATAAGATATACGTAACGGAATGAACGATCAACCTGATAACCTGTCTGTCGTATAGTACGTCACATTTCGAGGGTTCAGTGCAAGACTGTGGTTAGTGTTTCATCAACATGAAGCACTTACTATAGTCTTGCATTGAACCCGCCATTTGTCGTGCTTCTGTTACTATTTGGTTTTTACGGCAAGGACCAACACGTTTTTGAAATAGATCATTCAGTACTTGGTCTTTGTTTTCGCAGTTTCACAGCTATTTCGGGTTTTATCTCAGTCAAATTTCGGTGAAACAGCATTGACAGCTCTTATACCTATAAATAAATAACTATTGATATTTGATAATGAAGCAGCCATAAAAAAGCAATACACTTTTTTACCAGAACTAAATATTGCTTAAACACACAAGGATGAAGAGCTTCTGTTCGCAGGTTACGTTTTCTTTTATGTATCCCTAGAGCTTGCATGCATGATGCTTCCTTCTAAAGTGATAGGCAACAACAGAATTTGGCTTACATTTTTGGGAAGTTAAGGCATTAAAATACCTTAAATGCTAGACTGTCCTTTTAAATACTGGACATATCGCTTGTCCTACTACAGACAGATTGTCAACTCTTTATATTTATTTATTTCAAATAGCAGGCATGTCTTATAGAGAGATGTAGTTGTACATGGTAAAAATGCCGCAGGACCATTGGTACAGACAGTATTCATACCTAACTCTGCTGTTGCTTTATTGATATTAAGTAAGTGTCAGCTGTTGCTTTATTGATATTAATGAAGTGTCAGCTGTTGCTTTATTGATATTAATGAAGTGTCAGCTGTTGCTTTATTGATATTAAGGAAGTGTCAGCTGTTGCTTTATTGATATAAAGGAAGTGTCAGCTGTTGCTTTATTGATATTAAGGAAGTGTCAGCTGTTGCTTTATTGATATTAAGGAAGTGTCAGCTGTTGCTTTATTGATATTAAGGAAGTGTCAGCTGTTGCTTTATTGATATTAAGGAAGGGTCAGCTGTTGCCTGATATATCATATAAACATGAACTACCGCATTCGCATGCGATGGATAACACTTTTTAAAAGAAACTTTACGTTGTTTAATTCCTTTGCGTTACAGCCAAAACAACAATAGAAAAATCAAAATAGCCTATGCTTCCCTATGGAAGAATAAAAAATAAAGTATCATTTATGATAAGGATATGCTGTCAGTGCGCAATAATCTATTAAAGACAAAAAAAGTTTTTTTGCCAACAAAATCAAATATAACTGTGCACTAGTTTTGTAATGCTTTCTATTTGGCATATTTAAAAATAATCCTTTCATAGAACTTTCTAAATTTTTGATATGTTATTTAGAATTTTATTGTGGATTCAGAAATGAAAAGAAAAATGCAGGTCGACGAGTAAGAATTTTTTTAAAATGACAGTTTCCATGGTAACAGTTTGGGGCAAATATGTCAAAATGACCATACCATCTTCAAAGGTAATAAGATCATTTCTGGAAGGTTTATTAACACAAAAAAACATGAATTCATACATTATACACTTTATAATTCAATGGTATTTTAAATCATTAAAATCCGAACAATTTTTGTAATCCAAATCAGTTTTTTGAATGTTTGTATTTGACAAAAAAATAATAAAAATTGATATGCATATTGCAAAAAAATGAAGATATTTCAAAATTCCTTTAATGGATTTTTTTTATTTTTCAGTATGTGAAGTAAAATTTAATCTTGAAATACAAAATGCAAAAAAAGGATATGTTGATGAGTTTGTTTTTCTGTTAAATGACAGTTTCCATGGTAACAGTATTTAAAAAACATTTATAAAAACGACTAAAATAACTAAACTTGAAAAATAGAAGGTGGGGGCTTAGCATGCATGAGAAATATATAATGATGTTAATAACCTTTCATAGTTTTATGAATTTTATGATCATTCTTTGAAAAAAGTTGCATACAGTAACTTCCATCCGAAAAAAACCGTTAGTTCGACTTCTATGCAAGTTCCTCTTCGGTAACAGATTATTATCTCCCTTGGATGCGCAAATGAAGTGCGCAGAAAAAACTACCAAGAACGTCCTTAATGGGCTTGGACGGAAGCTTTCCAAAGAACTTTCTGCATGCAATTACTTTTATGGGCAACGGAATTGTCTGAGATATCAAGTTACTCACATTCTCGGTTAACGTTTACTTTGACCCTGTTCTAAGATCGGCTTTTGTGACTGTTCCTATTTAAAACCCATAACAGACAAATACTATGAAGCATGGACATCGAGAGACATTAACTAGTATCGGAAAGAAACTATTGTTGAATAGAATCGTGTTTGTGTAAAGTTATTACGATATATATTCTCAGTAAATGATGACATATCAAAGTTCTTAATTATACTTAGTTTAACCAATTGCCAAACAATATCGTCATGTGACCACTTTTTGCAGACGACTCTGGAAAACATTGTGGGAAAGGGGAGATTGCTCGTAACGAGCAATTTCTCCTTTTCCACAATGTTTCCTACCCTATCTGAAGATTACTTTCCAATTTCAATACATTTTGAAATGTCGTCTGCAAACTCTTTCAATTTGGGACAGTCGAAAATGTGTCGTTTGGGAGATGGTTAAATTCTAGCCAGATATGGGTCAAGGAAATCAGTTGGAAATACACTACTCTTTTACTGCGAAAGAAAGCTGTTCTTGCATTCCCAAAAGACATTAGAAACGAAACGAACGAAAATATTGTTTTTCTAGAAGGCATAAACAATCTGGTCCTTTGGTTTAAGTTTTATGAGATTTTATAGATTAGTATGTGTTAATGATCAGGTTAGTACTCCATTATCTCCTGAAATGCATGATTCTATTGACCAGGGGAATCTGACGCCTTCCATGGATTATGAGGTAGAGTATTGGACAGCCATGCATGTCTGGTAATATACGATTCTATATGGCACGTTTGATGTCTACCACGGGTAATATACATTAAGGTTGTACTGTAGTACTCTAGGACGGTTACCAAAATATAAAAGAATAACATGAAAATGGAGCAACAATTATAAAATGGAAAACAAAACTAATATGCTGTCTTTCCTTAATCCACATTCGGCGCGATATCTGGTTATGTATCCAAGAAGCAGAATCGAGAGTGACTAGTCTAAGTTGTAAGAACTTGTTTCACAATCGATGTAAAATGAATAGGTTTGTACAATTGAAACTGATCAATTTACATACTTAGGATGTACACCGAGAGTAGACAACGGCGTAGGCATCAAACAACGTCTATCACATGCCAGAATGTTTCTCAACAGCTAACAGGATGTCTGGAAAGCTGACTAGTATATCGAACGCGTCAACTTGAGTTGTACAATAGCTGTGTGATACCTACCCTACTGTATGGAGAGGAATGTTGGCGAATGAAAGAGGCGGACCGGAGAAAGCTCTCAACCTTCAGTACTAAGAGCTTGAGATGGATCCTACGAATATTTCGGCCAAACAAGATCTCCAACCAGGACCTCCTCAACATATGTCACATGATGAATTGCTCATAATGAGTAAGTTTTCCATGAGACAAAATCGCTGGATGACACATCGAAGTGGGATATTAAGGAGCATACGTGCAATTAGAAACGTCTTCAGTATAAAATGTCCGGATCCATTGTTATTCAAAGTAATCGTCAATGAGAGGGAAGTACTTTTATGAGATAAATCGAAAAGGAGGAAGGTGCTCCATCTTTGCAACACTTGATCAGTTCGTAGAAGAAATCATTGAAGGGCATCAATAAACTCCTCGGCCAGTTTGAACTAAAACTAAAATCAACAACCGTGGCATGTTAAGAAATCCTTAAAGATAGCATATACGTTTCAAGTAATGACTAGCAAAAGCTACCCCCAGCAAATACATAATGATTAATCTACAATATTTTGATTAATAGAAATTATCTCGTTCGGATGTTACATTCTCAGAGCTTCTTACAATTGTTGCCTTAATGGGAATCGCGCATCTTATGAAGTACATGTATATTATTTAGGTTGCACTTGACCAAAGACTTAATAATACCATGTCTTAGACTTGACACAAATCACACGAGAGTTCATAAGACTCTTAATATCATACTTGCGCTCATTTACACCTAAATTGTGAAAGTTCTAGAATAGTTGAAAATAAGCATAAAAATACGCTAAATTCCCTTTTACAGAGGAATCGAGACTGTAACGTGTTTTCATGATGCTTTTAAAAGAGTGAATACTATAAGGTTTGTTTACAATTAGTGTCAAAACAAGGTCATCCGAGAAACTTTGGAAACCAATAAAACCCAAGAAATTCTCCATTTTGAATGTACACGTTGTTAATATTGCATGAATTATAGTATTTTTATGTGTTTCACATGATTTTCCTAACCAGATGATCGCCACCGATTAATCCGAGCGCTCCTTGCTATTTTAGATGTTACTCGAATGTGAACAATAAAGTTAAACTGGTGGGCACCAAATTTGTGAAAATCGCAATTTGAAAAATAGATAATAAATAGTACAGGCGTTATATTGTCATGGTCCTGTGTTTTTTTTGGTTTGTTTCAACAGGTTCTATTATAATATACAACTCATATAACCCAGTTTTGCAATTAATCTGAGCGCTAGTATGCTTTTAAAGAAGGACCCGTATGCATTTATTTCCTTGAAACTCTTGAAGTATGAGTGAAACGAACTCCAAAGAAGGCTGTGACACACAAGATAATACCTCTGTAATGTAAGAATCGTTTCAACTATTGATTGATAGCCAAACAGCTCTAAAAAGTGAGTAGTTATTATTATTATTATCATTATTATTGTAATTATTACTATTATTATTATAATTATTATTATTATTATTATTACTATTATTATTATTATTATTATTATTATTATTATTATTATTATTATTATTATTATCATTATTACTATTATTATTATTATTATTATTATTATTATTATTATTATTATTATTATTATTATTATTATTATTATTATTGTTATTATTATTATTATTATTATTATTATTGTTATTATTATTATTATTATTATTATTATTATTTATCATTATTATTATTATTATTATTATTATTATTATTATTATTATTATTTTTACTATTACTATAATTATTATTACTATAATCCTCCTCCTCCTCCTCCTCCTCCTCCTCCTCCTCCTCCTCCTCCTCCTCCTCCTCCTCCTCTCTCATCATCATCATCATCATCATCATCATCATCATCATCATCATCATCATCATCATCATCATCATCATCATCATCATCATCATTATGATGTTTTATCCGGCTTGGTTTGCGCTGATATTCAGTCTAGCTAAATGTATTTCTCCACCTATTTTAAGCAGAACATTGTCGTGTAGCTGAAATACTGTTGACGCGAGGTAAACCACAACAAGTAAATCAACCTTTCAATCATTCATACTCATTTTACAGACATGCACCGAAAAGTTGAAGTTTTGCCAGAACTGGACCTTAATGAACGGTAGCCTCATTCTTCTCTATTTCTGAGGGCTTTCAATTTATTTTTCATTTTTTTTTCATTTCAGTACATGCACATAACATCCAACCAAAAAGACAGAGAACATGTCTTTAACCGTTTTGGCGATCCTGTTTTGCATTAACATACATTATGAAATAGGACAAGCTGCTGAAGTAAACTGTGGTATGGGTTATAAGTCCTGCATTGATGGCTTGTGTTGCTGTAATGGAAGAAAAGCAATCTGTGACGGGAAAAACAACCCACTTTCCTATATTCCACGATTTCCTTTTGAAACAACGGGAATCAGAATATACAATCAGTTCTTACCCGAGCTAACCAGGTCCACGTTCACAAATATAAGTGGTAATCGTATTAACGTGCTTTCAATAGTGAATGCTAGTGTCAAAAACATCTCAAAGGACGCTTTTACTGACTTAAAGTATTTAGTTCGCCTTGATTTGAGTTTAAATCGGGAAATAGACAAAAG
Organism: Cerastoderma edule; assembly: GCA_947846245.1. Taxonomy (NCBI): domain Eukaryota; kingdom Metazoa; phylum Mollusca; class Bivalvia; order Cardiida; family Cardiidae; genus Cerastoderma; species Cerastoderma edule. The sequence continues at coordinate 18,156,000 of OX401406.1, forward strand.
ACAATTAGCATTGTCATTCGGGAGTATAAACAAAAAAAGGTTAAGAACTATTTTTCTAAATAGCATTGGCCTGTCGGGAAAATATCCGCCCTATCTCCTTCTAGAGTTGAATAACTCGATTGTCAGTATGCTATCCTTGGCCAACAACTACATTACGAGCATATCAATGACGAATTTTACACACTTCTCCAAGTTATCGAGGTTACATTTAACGAACAACTCGATATCAGAATTTGATACAGGTGTTGGCCATCCGAAGTTGAAAAAACTTTACTTGTCCCGAAACAAACTTGCGCCGCTTCCACCCTCATTTTGCAGTAATGCTGCTCACTTTCCGAATCTGGCATTCCTTTACATGGATTTTAACTACATCAGCGAATTGCTTCCTGAAAAATGGAACTGTCTTACAAAACTCGAGTCGCTCTCCCTCAACAGAAACGCGATACGTACAATTCCAAACAACATCATCGCTGGCCTATCTTCACTGACAAAGTTACATATGGAAAATGTGCTAGGTTTAAGCGGCAGGACATCTAGCATAGGACGGTATAGTTTTAATAGCTCCAGTCTCCGGAAGTTGAGTATTAGTTCTAAAGGCATTTCCTTTACAAGGATGGATTTGAAAAATGACATATTCGGATCATGTAAAAACCTTATCTATCTAGATATAAGCATGAACAAGTTAAATTATCTGAATAACGAAATTCTTCCATTGTTTGCTCCGCTTGTTAACCTTGAGACTCTACGAATGGTGAACACTCGATTATGGAAAATACCTAATAACTTTTTAAAATCATTTCCGAATTTGAGATATCTAGACATTGATGGCAACGCGATTGAAGATCTTGACGACATTCTAGTTGGCCCGAACAATTTATTGAAGCTTTACGTGCGACGCAATAATATCAAGGTGCTGAAACAAGGGTCCTTCCCTCAAAAATTCATTCAGAGTCTTAGATATTTGTCTCTAGAATACAACCCATTCATATGCTCTTGTGATAACCTGTGGTTTCGAACTTGGATTGGGGAAACTGGAAAACCAGTAGGAACGAACATAACGCTCTTAGATTGGCCGAACAATTACGAATGCGGCTCACCGACAAAATGGTCCAAACAACCTTTCATGTTGTTTAGACCAACATCTACGTCTTGTCAAGAAGATGATACATTACATATTGTACTTGCGATACTCGGAACGGTGATTTTAGTCCTGCTTGTTTCCATCCCAGTCTGCATAAGGTACCGTTGGTATATTCAATACATCATATTCAAATTAGGAAGATGGAACAGAAATCGAACAACCAGTTTAGCGGGCAATGGACTGGGCGCGCAACCTTTCCAGCCGTACGCTTACGTTATATACCATGATGATGATCGTGAATTTGTTCACAATATACTAAGGGGCTTATTGGAGGACGATCTTGGACTGAAGCTTTATATCTGGCACCGGGAAGCCGACATCGGATCGAAAGCAAGCGTAATGTTTGATGCTATACATTCAAGTTCACACGTCTTGGCCGTCATTTCTGACAGTTTCATAAATGATGGTTGGTGCAGCTTTCAGCTTGACATCGGTTTATGGAAGAAAAATGAGGTCATGGAAGATTGCCTGACCTTATTACTGCTGGATGACCTTGACACCAGTCTTCTTCGTAGGTCGTGGTGTGTGACCTTGGTAAAAAACGCTACTGTTCATTGGACCTCCGAAAACAGCTGCGCACGATCGAAGTTGTGCCAAGACGTTTTGACAGGGCGGTTAGAGCAATGTCGAATGCTCTAAATCAAAAGCATTAACAGTGGACGAAAAGAAGTTAGCTTTTTTACATTGTTAAATAGAGACCTCTGTGACGAAGAAAAACATAATTTGATTATCCGGAACGATATACAGCCATAATCCTCCAAACAATCCTATTTATGCATTCCTATGGTTTGGGCGGGTATAGTTCAAGTTCAAAATTGTATTAGCGTAACATTTACATATTGTTGCTTACATATTAACATATCAATATTACAAGCACCATGAATTCAAGTAAAGTATTTTTGAACATAGACTTTTTAACAGTCAATATCATTCCTAAAGGAAAAAAAGTTGTGAATGATATAAATGAATATGTTAATGGGTTGGTGTAGAAAAAGACATATAACCATTCATATTAATAATAGTTTAACATAATTAGAGCTGGGTTTCCCGAACTTGACTAGCTAAATATATAAACCTACATCAGTTACATAATATTTTCTTCTTTTGATTGCTTAACAGTTATTTGAATTTGTTATGAGAAGGCCATGTATAATAAATCTTTGGTTTGGTGTGCGACGGGTATACGCCTTACGCGCGGGAATTTGACAGGCGTGACACACCGGGTCAAGATGTCTAAAACCTATTTTACGACCAAACGCCAGGGTGTGTGACCAGGGGTTTATTAAGGGACAAAGCTCTTTAAACCTTTCCCAAAACAACAAATTTTCGACTGTCCCAAATTGAAAGAGTTTACAGACGACTCTTCAAAATGTAATGAAATTGAAAAAAATAATCTTCTGATAGGGCAGAAAAAATTGTGGGAAAAGGAAAAGTTGCTCGTTACGAGTAATTTCTCCTTTTCCCACAATGTTTTCTAAAGTCGTCGGCATCAAAGTCGTCAAATAACGTTATTGTTTGGGAAAAAGCTTTACCTCTACACGATAGGGGAATTGAGTTGGACTGTTTGGAACGGTATGGTAGAAAACGATATTGAGTTTAATCAGAATGTTTTAAGTTATAAAAATATGTGGAATGACCGCTTTTACTCAATTGAAAGCATTAACCTTCAAGCATGTTTCAAATAAAAAGTAATTGTAGAAATACTTGTATTATCGCTATAAGGGTAATTGTTCAGCTATATGACCTCTTTTAGAAATTAACTTTTATTCATTAAAACAAAAAAGAAACCCATGTATAAATCGAATTATAAAATAGGCATGAAATGGGCCAATTGGTAAGGTTATAACTTGTGGCTAAATCCAATCACTGCTTGCCTTTTCACATCTTCTTTAACTTACAAAACCCATAATCTGCAATTTTAAAACTCTTTCTTTCGTAGGATTACTTCGGTCGTTCTCGTTATACTTCGGTCGGTGCCGGAACCCTTCAACTTACAACGAATAGTTCCGACAGCGACCAATGAATACCGAGAACAACCGAAGTAATCCGACTAAAGAATTAGTTTCAACATGGCGAATTATGGATATTATACATTAAGTACATGTTTATCTCTTGTATATAGTCCATGCACCTCGTGTAGAATGAATGAAATAAACTTTTGAATAAAGTATGATTAAACTTAACCGTGTCGAAGTTGTTGATCTCGTATCATCATTTGGGCCGCGTCACGCGAAAGGGGGCACTCGGACATAGCAAATAGTGTAGCCCCAGACCAGCCGCCACGTCAGTGACGTGGCGGCTGGTCTGGGGCTACACTGTTTGCCATCTAAGAGGACATCCAGTTATACCTTTAAATAAATACAAATGATAACTTTCGTGACTAGATGCTGGAATAATAGCGCTAAGATAGAGCTGAGTCAGCGCTTTTTTTTATATGTCCGAGTGCCCCTTTTCGCGTGACGCGGCCCATTTACTATATCAGAATGAATTGAGGAATTAACAGGCCAGCGAAGCCATCAGGCCCTAGTACGATAGACCATGATCAGGATATGCTGCATTTCTAACTTTTAGCTCCAGGTCGACAATCAAGCACTCAGACGCTGCAGGAAATGCCTATTAAAGGGTGGCTTAGGGTCTCCTTTGCAGTCATCCGGCTTTCCTAGTTACCAGGAAGTTGTTACCGAAAAGTCTATAAATTACCCCCTCTAATTTCAAGTGGATTTCAAGTGGATATTGTTGATTACTGAACACCAATTAACAAGGTTTGCAGATCTGCAGTGAATATGTTCTATTTCTTTTCTAAACGGTTATGGACGGTATCGATAAGCTGTTCATAATCTAATCGGGTGTTAATGCACGAATCTATGTTGTCGTTATATCGGTAGAAGACAAATTATTTTAAAAAAAGTTAAAATCCAAAATTGTGAAGTAGTATTTTTAACCTATTACCAAACAATAACGACATTTAACCAACCTTTTCCAACAATTTCTTCTGCCCTATCAGAAGATTAATTTCCAATTTCATCACATTTTGAGATACCGTCTGCAAACTCTTTCAATTTGGGACAGTCGAATATTTGGCGTTTTTTAAAGGGTTAAACCCCTTGCTCAACCACTATTCAAGCATGATGCCCATGATGACACTGATTATGATCAAATAGTCTTTAATGAATACTCAGGATTTTGCATAAACAAAATTAGACAAGTTAGACAATATGTTGGCATCCATTTTATGAAATAAACACATACTACAAGTAAATAATACATTTGTAAAAATGGTATGGAGACTCTCCGGATGTGTATTCCCTTGTCCCTTCAGATACCAGATGGCAACTTTAATCTGGAGGGATTGTGAGCAAGAAACAGAGAAGATTAAAGCATATTTCAATTATAACAAGGCATCATCATATTTTTGGGGCTGACAACTATCTATGTCAAATAAAGCATTGTGGCAAATGGAGGGTTGTCATGATAAGCGTAATTGTCCATCAGACACTTTAATCAGGCGGTTATAGTTTCAATGGGCAACAACACAGCTACAATATTTTGCATTATTAATCTGAATACCTGCAATATGTTGCTAAATTAAACAGTTTGCGTGGTAAAAGTAGATAAAGTTGGTTGTGTCTGACGTTTACAATCGGAACTACTCGGGTATTTCCGTGAGCTGTGAAATACACCTCGGCTATAAGTGTAGTGTTACAATTTTTCGGGTAAATCGGCATCCGCCAATTAACACATTTTCTAAGCGTGCAAGTTAAGTAGTTCAATGTGTATGGAAGGGTTGGACATCCTTTTTAATAATCTTTTTATTAGTAACTCACACCAAATGGCAAAATTGTGGTTGTGACATGTAGAGCTGTTTCCCCAATCAAGTTTAACGACTTTTTAGATTTCACATTTAAGATCTATTTTTAAACACGAAAGTGAAGTGACGTCATTCCGCTGGGAACCAATATGGCGTCATCCCTATTATTTCAGAGGTATTTTCATTTGATAAACATGATGTGTTCAGATTGTGACATTTATTAACCAATCCTTCCTTCTCCATGTGTACTTCCTGTATAATGGTGTGAACCTCCCTTGTGGCCTAGATTTTATAAAATAAATGAATTCCAATACAAGATACATAAAGGGTCTAAGACGTTCCTATACATATCTAGTTTCCAGCTGCTTTCCTCTTAATACAGAGCGGGCCAACATTATCACCACAGGCTATGTTATGCTTCCCATGACTGCCAACACTTAGTGGAAACTAAAAGCAAATAAATACAAGTTATCATAGAAACAACATGGACTAGTCATGAAAAAGGTAAAAAGAAAGTGAAGACACCTCTTTCCTTTACACTATTCTTCCACAACTAGGAATGGGCAATAGAACTACGATCTAAACTGGAGTGTTCTTACAGAAACGCTCAACCAATTGACCATTCTTGAAACTGCATCATAATAGGTTAACCCAATACCACAATAGGAATTTGCGACTTGTTGAAAATGAATAACATCGATCGTAAGAAATAAAGGGGAAATATGAATTATCTATATGAGATAGAGAATATTATGCCATGAATATGATAAAGTGAGAGGTATTATGAAAAACAGATTTTAATTCTTGTTCTAAGAGGATTCCTTTTGACACGTATAATAAGGCATTTTCTGAATTCCTTGTAAGAGAACTTCAATGCAAATATGCAATTTCTCTGCAATGTAGCAAAACTGGAGTAATCATGACTTTAGTTTGCCTTAAATGGGCTATCTGAAAATCATATACATGTATCGCCAATAAAAAGCAATCATCTGATCGGAAAATTCAAATTCAATAATTGATTTCTATCTTATAGTTGATTGGACCAAACTCTGTGAAAAGCTTGCAATATTTGATTAATGATGACCTAGTTTATAATTGTAACAACAATACCGGATACGCACAGATTTTGACCTCCAAATTACATTGAACTACATTGTACGGCAATCCGATTAATTGGGTTTATTTCGTAAACAACAAGCTGCACTTTTAATAAGAGGTGCTCTTTTTATATACCACGAGGGTCTTTGCAAACCATTAACCAGTCATGTCACTTGCTGTTAGCAAGATACGCAAGAAAGAATTTCTCGTTTCTTTTCAAACCGGCTTTCCAAAACAAACGCTAACAGGCGTGAAGACTCGGTTCAAGTTGTTTAACGAAATTACATGATTTCAGCAATTCAGAAGTAAATAAATTGGTAACGGCCTTTTGCTTCGACAATGATTGTTAATAACCAATTTGTAATATTTTCTACCCCAAGACAGGGCTTTTTCATGTTATATAACAGGGGTCCATTACAGGCACATTTCCATTTGGAAAATTCTTTAAAATCATGCAATTTCATAAAAATTCAAAGACACTCCATTTTTTGTATTTCCGAATTCAGCTATTTCATCAATGTAATTACCCAAAATTAGGAGACATTGACCCCCTCCCAATTTAAGCATAAAATGCCCTACCCGACCACAAATCTCTGAATTGTCCCTTTGACTTGTTGTAGTTGGCCATCGACTGTCTGAAAGCAGCTAAGACACATGGGGTTTTGTAAGCTTTAGTCAATGATCGAACGGTCATTGAAAGGGTGGTCATCCCAAAATGTCAGTTAAATTCCATAGGGACCAATGTCCTTTAATATACATATGTTATCAATATATATGGTTCTATTGCTCTCCCATGCCTACAGTTTGGAAGCTAAGCTCTCCCATGCCTACAGTTTGGGAGCTTATTCGAATCACACCTACGGAAGTTATCTGATTACCAACAATGTATGACTTATTCAATCTAGTTTTAAATTCATGTTTGTTTCCTTCTGGTAAACCGCTTCTTAACTCAGAACCACATTCGGAAAACTTATTTCAGTCAACCAGTACGTTGTTTTCAAGGCGCCTTTTCACATATCAAATTTGGACTTTGTTTCAAACGAACTATATTTAGATGATCAGGAATGTACTGTATATTCCCTTTAGGAATCTTCTTCCGGTTCAAGTGTAAACTTGTTCCCTTCAGATAGACCCATAGTAGACATCAGAACCAAATCCTAACATTTAGAAAGCTAATTTTAATCAACCAGTACCACTTTGTTAGTTAAGGCACCATTTCATTTATCAATTCTGGTACATGTATAATCTATTTCTTACAAACAAAGTTTATGATGTATTTTCTTTCTGGAATAATACATGCTTGTTTCTTGCATATGAACCCGTTAAAGGTATTTGAAATACACCCAGCAATTCAGAAAGCACGTTATTTATCACAAAATGTTTTATTAGTTAAGGTGACGTTTTAATTTTTCAAATCTTGACTCATGTATTCATATCTATATATGTCTGTACGCATTCACAAATGAGTATTTATGTGTATCCCTACGTTTAGAGAATGTAAAATAAATATTGACATCCTCGCTGCCTTTTAGCGTAGTTAGCTGCCTTTTATTATAAATGTTATCGTAGAAATACATGTATATCAATAATAGATCATACCAAAACATAATGCTGGAGCGATTGAGGGGTCAAATGAGGTCGGGCGCCTTAGATACGTTTGATTACTCTCAATATGAATGTATATATCACATGCTTATATAATACGGCTTTTTCATCTTGTCTTTTCTTGTCTTATCTTATCATATCTTATATTATTTTATCTTTACCAATTTATTTCCAGATGATCCGTATGATGATAACCGTGGTGATATTCTACGCGCTGTGCTGGTTACCGCTCCACACCATCACATTGCTGGGGGACCACAACCCGGCAATCTACAACAACAAGTACACGCCCATCATCTGGCTCTTCTCGCACTGGCTCTCGATGAGCAACAGCTGCTACAACCCGCTCATATACCTCTGGTTGAGCCCCAAGTTCCGGGTGGGACTCCAACTCGCGGTCGAGAGGTGCCGACCGCGCCGCCACACACAGCGCTCGTCGGACGAGGAGATATACCACAAGATACACAAGCTGTTCCCGAAACTGCGCCTGGAGCTGCAGGTGATCGAACATCCGGACCACAGGGAGCGTCGCCTGTCCATACACATGCATGAGGTTGCCTCGAACGAGTTTGTGTTACCGAGGAGTATCCATAGTGACACCTGAAAGAGCGGTTAATCCCCTCGAACATCAGTAGATCCGGGTAAATCCTGTCCTCGGTTTATCAGGTGGAGCATCCGTAGATATGTCCATGTCGACCTCGCCATAAAAACCAAGGAGTGGCAATATCTCGCTCTTTTGTTTAACTTGAGAGGATTAGCTTTATTCACACGTTTATTCTACATGTGTAATTAGTCTCACGTCGCAGATAAAATCCGATTAAGTCGAAGGTGTTGAGAGTTTGCTGCAAGGAACCGGTGATACCATAGCAGGATGCATCGGTAGACGACTATGTTATACATGCACCTTAAATATATGAATGGAGACGAACGATATCAATTACTGAGTAAATCGACCAATGAACCAATCACCAAACAAACAGAATACTTTGACAAACGTTGTGAACCACAGAGAGTGCCGCCTGTCCATAAATGCACAAGATTGCCACGAACAAGTTTGTTTTGTCGAGAAGGATCCACAATGATATCCAAAGGAAAGGTTATTCCCCTTTATATCGAGTAAATAAGCCAGTGGCGATTACGTCTTATTAACCATCGAGGGCCAGTCGCTCGCTCTCTCGTTTAACTTGGATTGAAAATAATTCCTTCAGACGTTGTCATGTGTCATCCGTCTCACGTTGTAAATAAAGGGTGTTACTGTTGAAAATCAGTCGATGGTGATGATAGTCCACTGTGTCGAACTAGTGATACCATAGTCGGGTGTACCGTTATACAGCAATGATATACGCTAACTATATGAAAAGCGACGAAAGATATCAATCGTTTTATGAATCAATCGATGAACCAATAAGTTTGAAACAGAGAATGAAATATGTGAATGGCGAAAAAAGATACATTTATCAACCATCTTATAAATCAACCGGTGAAAAAATAAGTTGAATACAAAGAAAGCTTAAACATGCGTTGTGCACCACCGAAAGCCCCGCCTATCCATACATAAACACAAAATTGTCTCGAACAACATTTTGTTACCGAGGAGTATCACCTGAAGGAAAAGTTATTTACCCCGATAATCAGTGAGGAAGCCAGTAGTAATAGCGTCTTATTAACCCTTATAGTGCTGGAACCGATGTCATACTTGTGCAAACAGGTTAGATCAAGGCCAGCTGCCAAGCTAATTGCTACTCTGAGTGTCTTTCCTCATCAAAGTTAAGCGGATGTCTAAGGTTTTGGAAAGCAGACGACACAAAAAAACATTTTTTAAGAAAAATACCCAGCATTCCAAGAGTAATCATAGGATTGCCAACGAGTGGTGTCTCGATAAACTTGGATTGCGGAAAACCGTTTCCGACGTTGGAATGAAGCCGGCTTGACAAGTATAATCGGTCTCTCATTGCTAATTAAGAATGATACTGCGGCTAACCAGTCGCTGATGTTGAGAGTATGCAGTGTGGAATCAGTGATACCATAGACAAGTGCATTGATAGATTGCAGTGATATCCTTAGATATGAGAATGGCACAAACAGATCATTTAAGTAGCCATTTAATTAATAAGTGAAAGACGCAATCAATTACAGTGAAGTCTTGTTTATCCGAACCCCGATTATCCGGATGTCTCGCATTCCGAACGAAATTGTAAGGGAACGGACTTATTTGACCAGTTTGTTGCAGACGACTTTTGAAAACGTGGGTAAAGGAGAAATTGCTCGTGACGAGCAATTTCTCCTTTTCCCATCATGTTTTCTGCCATATCGGAAGATTACTTTCCAGTTTCATCACGTTTTGAAATGTCGTCTGCAAACTCTTTCAATTTGGGTCGGTCGACAACTTGGCGTTTAAAGGGTTATTAGTATACACGTGCATACAGACCGTTTGTGTCTTAATGTGTATAAGAACATGCTCTGCTTCAATAGTCCGGATGATTCGGTCATCCGGACATTTTGTTGGGAACGGACGTGTTCGGATTAAAGAGATATTACTGTATAGAAATATAACATTTGAGCGCATGTTGTTTATAGTGAAAACTAAGCATTGATTAATCATACTAAGACATGGCTATAAACCAAGCTGTTACATGTGTGTTAACAAAAGGAATGTACGAAATTAAAGAAAGTTCATTGACGATTAAATTCAAGAACAACTTTAATGTCTCCTTATCGTTCAAATGAATACATTTTTCAGTTCCGAGAGCTTTACTATTGCCATCACTACATCCATGTTTCTTCGCCAGGGTTTCAATAGTCCTACCTAAAATAAACAAAACAAAACAGAAAAGTAATCAAATGACGAGTTTCAGTAATTGATGTTGGAACACATATCCTAAGAAGGTCAGTTACTAAGACCATTACCAGTTATTGCTCGCTGTATAGAACATAACATAGTGTGTCAATCTTTGAAAGTATGGTTCACGTATCTCTTTGTACATGTTCTTTTTTGCTAAACATCTTGCTAAGACGGAGCAAGTCCTACATAAATGGAGTATGGTCGGTACCAATAATAAGGTATGATATGTTATGACGTACCCCATTGCCCTTACGTCGAGATTGTAAGCAAAAGCTGACGATAAGCAAAGGTAACTGGTCGAAATCGTAAGATAACCGAATGTAACTTGTCAAAATTATAAGCAACCGCAGACACCAAGCAATGGTAACTTGTCAACATTGTAAGTAACAGTATAACACAAACAGATGTAACGGGTCCAAGTTGTAAGCAACAGCAGAAGACAAAAATGTAACTGGTCAAATCTGCAAGCAGCAGCAGACGACTAATAAGTGTAAGTGGTCCAAATTGAAAGCAACCGCAGAAGACAAAAATGTAACTGGTCAAATCTGCAAGCAGCAGTATTACACAAACAAATGTAACTGGTCCAAGTTGTAAGCAACCGCAGAGGACAAAAATGTAACTGGTCAAATCTGCAAGCATCAGTATTACACAAACAAATGTAACGGGTCCAAGTTGTAAGCAACCGCAGAAGACAAAAATGTAACTGGTCAAATCTGCAAGCAGCAGCAGACGACTATTAAGTGTAAGTGGTCCAAATTGAAAGCACCATTGGATAAACAAATATAAGGTGTCAACACTAAGTAACAGCAGACACCAAACATATGTAACTGATCCAGACCTTAAGCACCAACAGACGACAATCAATGTTATCCAATAACAAACATCCGTGATATGTTGGATAGAAACCATTGAGACAAAAGGAAAAGCTATCTTGCTTAAGCAACTCATCATGTTTTCACAATGACTTTACGGCTTTTTACCGTAAACGCGTATGTACATGGTCATATGGAGCAAAGAGTCAAAACGACGTCTTTTAAAATGTGTGGTTCGTCATTGTCTGATTGATTATTTGATCATTTAGTGTCGAATTAGCCAGGGGTCCCTGGTACTGTTTTATTAAACAGTCTACGCTCAAGGTTTGCGTAAGTCTAAAAGAACAATTCCTCTTTTATCAATATTGGGCAAAGCAATATTGCAAAGCAGCAAATCATTGGAAGCGTCTCTTCGAGACGCTTCCAATGACGAGTCACATTGCAATATTGTACTTTCATTAAAGATACTATCCATTTTCATCAATTACGACTTACGCAAATATTTTCCGTAAGTTATATAGTAAAACGGTTCCATGGTTCGTGCGTATGGCCCACATGGGGTATACGCAAGAACAAGGACCCCTTGCTATGGTATATTCAGGCAATATTCTTTGGCGTGTTTTTCCCAATTAACTGACAGAAATCGATGTGTGATAACTACTGAACCGTGAGAGCGTAATTACAGCGTACAGCGATGGTGCTTGTTTTTGAAGTGTGCATTGAAACGAGAAACTGTTATTGTGTTTGCGAGACATTGGCTGGTATTGTACAATTGCTGTAATGACAATTCGTCCTTGGAGAGGTCGTTCAACATGTAGCCAGACCCTTTACAAGCTCTAAGTTGGTTAAACTTATTACAGCGATTTGACTTGGTAACAATTAAAATCTGATTGAAAATTTATAGCCTTTCGTAGAATTAATAAAATGCCTAATTAAAAATCAAGGAACCTTTAATGATGACAAGGGGAAATTGACCACAAAGAGCACCGTTTACTTCAGCCAAATTGTTTCAAAATATTGGTTGAGATTGATTGTAAAATGGAATTGGAATTAATGTATTGATGCAGAACATGATGAAAGTATCTTTGCCATGGAACCGAGTCGCAATAAAATGACGTGCCTTAAATCACAAGACAACTTTATGTGGGTGGCTGTTTCTGCAAATAGTTCGACATCGGATGAATAATTGAACCTGTATACACTTGTCAGAGATTGTAGACATATGTTGAGGATGAATTTCCAAGTTACTCGCCTAACCTAAATTCCGATGATCAAAATGTTACACTGACTACTTGATGCGGAAGAAAATAAAGCTGTTTCTGCGAATAGTTCGACATTGGATGAATAATTGAACACGCATATACGCGTCAGAGAATGTAGACACATGTTGAGAATGGATTTTTAAGTAACATGCCTTATCCGATTTCCGAAGATCAAAATGATACACTGAAAACTTGATGCGGAAGAAAATAAAACTGTCTGCAGTGAAGCCGTTTGTAAACACGTACTAAAGTAAGGGAATATGTCCTCTGAGGCCAGTCTTTTAAAGGTTTCCCTAAATTTAAAATCTGCAAACGTAATTAAAACCTTTTTCTATCCGTACGAAAGAGGTTTAACCAAATATCTGTTCCATTAAATACGATTTTATGTTAGAACCGATTCATAGATCCTGTAACGTTCTTGTATAGTTCTTACTTTATAACGTCGTCCATTTCCATCAATATATATCGTGTGGTTCACTATTTCAATCAATATCTTACCATATTTCCTTTTCAATCAATTTTAACCAAGAACGCGTTTAATGCATAAATGTATTCCAAAAAACAAAACAAAAATATATTCCAATAATTGAGAACCTTTTCAATCAAACACTACACATGTTTGTCTCCTTTTTATATCTTTAAGGAATTTTGTCCTTTTCTACCCAAGATTAACCAGGATTCTGTTGCTTTTAAATCAATATATTCGCAGAAATCTTTTTTTCATTTCAATTGATCTCTAGTCAAATTTCCGTCCATGTAAATCGATATTCCTCCCACTAATGTTGCATTTGAATTGATAACTCTAACTGTAACAAATACAATCAGATCAGGAAGACATATATTAAAAAGTTTTATTGTGAACGTCCTTGTATGCAAAAATTGGTTCATTTATTCCAATCAAAAAGTCCAAAAGTCATTTACAATTTAGCAAAATTTATAAAACATGCATTTGAAATTAGGAACATATGTATAAATTCCATGATTACTGATTAATAGTTAACTTTTATACACGTTCATCATGCTTATTCTCATTTTCATTTTACGAAAATCTTTCTTCCATGGCGGTTATTATTTATGTATTATTTTCTTTTTTGAGACGACGGTAACATGTTATGTAAAGTAATTGTAAATATGTATTTTTGTATATGACTAGAAGCTGTACTAGCTTATGTCAATAAAATTTTGTCTATGTCTATGTCTATGTCTATCTCGTCAAAGAGAAGTTTTAAACCTGTATAATCAACCGAGTTTCTTCACCTCCCAAACACTTTAAATTTGGAACAGTCAACAATTTGGCGTTTGGTAAAGGGTTAAACAATATCATTCCTGTTGCACCCGTTACTTTTAATCCTTCTGCAATACTATGGATTATGAGCGGATCTTTGTTTTGTGATCAAACCAGAACAGAATGATTACCTGTGGTACGGAGATGTCACTAACTCTAAATCACCCATCTATATCCATTAGTAGACTATTTTTTTGTGAATGATAGGTAAGTAACGGTAATGCCTGGAGTTTTATCAGACAAGTGGTAGGAAAAAGATTGTGACCCGGAAGTAGACTAAATAGATTCCTTTACCAAGACGAAGCACATAAACCCATTACCAAACATTAACGACATTCGACCACTTTGTTGCACACGAATATGGAATACATTGTGGGACAAGGAGGAATTGCTCTAAACGAGCAATTCTTCCTATTCCCACAATGTTTTCTGCCATATCAGAAGATTATATTTCGATTTCATCCCATTTTGAAATGTCTTCAAACTCTGTCAATTTGGACCAACCGAAAGTTTGGCGTCTGTTAAAGGGTTAAATCGAGGATGCTGTTCCTTGTCAATCGATTTTCTTTTCGTCCCAAACATTTATCCTTTTTAACACATTACCAAACGATAACGACATTTAACCACTTTGAAGCAGACGACTCCGAAAAACAGTGTGGGAAAGGGAGAAATTGACCGTAATGAGCAAGTTTAATCTTCTCCCACAATACTTTCTACCCTATCAGAAGATTATTTTCAAATTTCATCCCATTTTGAAATGTCGTCTGTAAAATTCTTTAATTTGGGACAATCGAATCTTTGGCGTTTGGTAAAGGATTAAACAATATCTTCCCTATTGTCCTTGATATTTTTAATCTTTCTGCATTACTATGGATTAGAATCGGATCTCTGTTTTGAGATCGAACCAGAACAGAATGTCTACCTCTGGTACGGAGATAACGCTAAATTTAAAGCACCCATCTATGTCCATTAGTAGACTTTTTATAGGGAATGATAGGTTGGTAACGGTAACGTCTGGAGTTTTCAGGCAAGTCGTAGAAATAGATTGTGTGATCCAAAAGTAGATAAAATACAATCCCTTATCAAGACCGAGCCCTTAAAGCCCGGAATGGGGTACGTGCAATCAGACTTACCATTCCGTGACAGCTAACCGATCGAGTGGTCCAGAATTCTCTTTTGATTTCGACTGGTTGCACTCAGAATACTTCTGGTAATATTAAATGGGGTGAAACTTCCCATTCTTTATTTAACACGTGTATCGAGTTAAGCTAAAATAGCGCAAAATAAGTTCAAGCTTTACGTTCAATTTAGATAAATAATTTGTCTAAATCATTTGTCAAATGACCATTATCTAACAGCTCTACTTTTCAAGCCATCGTTTGCATCAGTGAACATAATCAAAGGTCACATCAGTGGAACCAATCTTTAAAAGCAGGGTTATCGTTCGTACCTCACAACATGTTTATAGGGTGCAACGACTTGTCGACGGATAAGTTCCGGTTATTGTTCGAGAGTAGGTGGAAACGACACCCTGTCGGAGAGATAGGACAGGACCACCGCAGTGTTAATGGACGGTAGTCGGGGATAAGTGACTCATGCGGAGTTCATATTTCCTGCCACAATGACTCCAGACCGTGTCTATAGAACATCTGTTGGGGAATATTAGGTTAATTAACACTTATAGTGCGGAAACCGACTTCATGCTTGTGCAAATAGGTTGGATCCAGGCCAGTCGCCAAGTTACTTGGCGACTGACATGTGATCTAACCTGTTTGCTATTCTGAGTATCTCTCCTCATCTGAATTAAGCAGATAATTCAGGTTTGGGAAAGACGACGACACAAAAATCTATTTTTAGAAAGTTATTCACCATCGTAAGGGTTAAGACCAATCACAAAACAAATAGTGTTTTATTCATACAAATGGGTTTGTTCAGTGCTGTCTGGCAAGATAGATTGACTCTCTCTCTCTCTCGTCTTTATAAGCACATCTTCCATTGATTTTGCAAGTTTTTTTCTCGTCCAAGGTGAACGAAAGTATGAAGTCATCAAGAGGCAAAATTGTCAAGAAGTATAGTTGTATTGTGTGTATAAACAATTGTGGCAAAAGAGGATAAATGGTTCGTCATGAGCAATTCACTCTTTTATAGCAGCAGTGTCTGAAACGTTCTCCATCAAATGCTCATAGGTGAGGTTTAAGGAGCCTTGTATTTAAACAAACGCGGTAATAGAGATAACTATGAAATGGCGTTTATAATATCTATACATTCAATACAAACTAAATGATGGAAATCTCATTAAGAACGTACCACGAATTGCAAGCAACGCCGTTCCCGCCCATCATTAGAACAAGACACGACTTAAATAGTATTTCTTAAGAGGACGAATTACTCTCAACCAGATGTCTAGACAATTCAATTATAAGGGTGGTTTTTTGGACACTAGTGAGCTCATTATCATAATTGCACTTGTCGGTATGGCAAATCAAACTATTCCGTATGAGATATAGGATAATCTATTTGGTTTATGAATTATTAACCATCTTGGTTTTGCCCATCACCGAAAATATCTGGTTTCCGAATAGAACCTAGTGTCAGTTTAGGTTGGGTATAATTTGTAGGTGCATCGATTGTATAAAACATGAACACTGTTCATATCTGTTGATTTTTTTTCAACAAAGAATACATTAGGAGTTAAAGGATACCAAAATACAAATGATATCGCCCTAAAACATGTGTCCCAACCGTCGAATTTGATTTTCTAAAAACTGTCAACCGTCTGCTGATTTACTCTTCAAACAATACTGGGACATTAATGTACTAACAATCGATTAAATCCATTTATTGATTTAGCTATTCCTGACATTGATTAATATCATAGTAAAGGACAGCAAATAATTATTCAAAAAAATGATATTGATAACATGATTCGGGTAGAATCGTGTTTGAAAAAGAGACACCAATGGTTCTTACGAAAATAGCTGTTTTGCCAAAGCCTGAAGAAAGTGTACTGCATAATATATAAGAGTTGTCTACGAAACAACTGCTGTGAGGCGCACAGACACTCCACTTATCAAATTGTCTTGGGACAAGCTGTGAAGCAGAAAATTATCGTCTGTAGAGTATATTTACCAGAGACAAATAGTTTGATTGGTGTAACGTCGTTCGAAAAGGCGATATCAATCTTCAGATTAACACTTTTCGTGCTGGAACCGACTTCATTTTTATGCAAACAGGTAATATCAAGACCAGTCGCCAAGTAAATTGGCGGCTGACCCGTGATCTAACCTCTGTGTTACATTGATTATCTTTCCTCATTCAATTAGGCATATATTCTAAGGTTCTTTAGAAAGCAGAAAACATAAAAAGTATATTTCTAGAAAAGTGCCTAGCATTCTAAGGGTTAAACGCCTTTTTCGTCAGCATCGATTGTTTATTCATGAGACATGGCAGGAATTCCGGGGACCCGAATGTTTACTTATTGTATTCGACAGGTAGAGGATACGGAATGAGATTTCTTGTTATTCATTGCAAGTTTGTTTTAACGGCAACTCACGAATGAGGGAAGCTAAATTTGTGGGAAAGCTGCCTTTAAATGAAAAGGATCAGCGATCAGGACTGTGGTTTAGCCAATAATTCTTACCGTGGTTTATTATAGTTAATCAAGGGTTCTTTAAAATGTTCGACATACAAAATAAGGCAGATTTTATAAGAAAGCAGTAAAGAGACCGCTTCAATGCGCAAATACATTGTTATTTCGGCTTCACACGCCGTTTCAACAATTTTCAGCTTTATTACGCTTTTCCTCGTGTTCGCCAGTACATTGTTAGCCCTTAGAATAGTATTGCTAAAGTTCATCTCAATAAAGCAAGCTAACAAAGCCAGATCGCTTTACTCCCGAGATACGTTAACATAAATTGCACATAAAGTTGCACTAACTGTCATAGTAAGACAATCGTATTCGAAACGATATTTAGAAAAAGTCGTAGGGGTTCATTTGGTTTAACCCATTACTAAACAATAACGACATTTGACCATTTTGTTGCAGACGACTCTGGAAAATATTGTGGGAAAAGGACAAATTGCTCTAACGAGCAATTTCTTCTTTTCCCACAATGTTTTATGCCCCATCAGTAGATAACTTTTCAATTTCATTACATTTTGAAATGTCACCTGCAAACTCTTTCAATTTGGGACAGTCGAAATTCTGGCGTTTGGTAAAGGATTAATTGATTAGACATGAGTGTTTTATCTAGTTTGAATGATTAAACCACTCAATCGTAGATGATGGGGTCTAACTATGTTTTTCTCTATTAAAGGTATATATGTTTCATACAAGGTAATGCGACGCGAAAATAATTACAGTTTACAATCTCATTACAGACAGCTTTAATATGAATTATGATATTCTGGATGTCCGTGTACCATGTTACACACTCGGAACTACTCTGGTATTTCCGTTAGTCTGGGGCATGGCCCGTGCGTATACCCCGCACTAGGCTTATACATGGACCGATGTACTGTTTTACTAAACAGTTTACGCTTAAGATTTGCCTAAGTCTAAAAAAGCATTTCCTCTTTTATTACTATTGGGCTAAGCAATATTGCAAAGTAACACATCGGTGGAATCGTCTCTCCGAGACGCTTCAAATGACGTGTCACATTGCAATATTGTACTTCCATTGAAGATACTATCCATGTGTATCAATTATGACTTACGCAGATATTTTCCGTAAGTTGTTTAGTAAAACGGTCCCCAGGCTAGTATTTCCGTGAGCAGAGAAGTACAGCTCGGATATAAGTGTAGGGTTACAATATATCGGGTAAATCGGCCCCGGCTTATAACACATATCCTATAAGCGGTCACGTTAAGTAGTTCAATGTATTATGTAAATGTCGACCATCATTTTACATGATACTGTATCGGTGATTTATACATAAAAGTGACATTATAAGTTGAGATAAATGTATTTACATATATACAACTGTTCATTCATCTAAGTCATTGACTATTTATAATACATTTCAAATTTAAGAACTATATTTAGAAACGAAAGTACAATGACGTTAATCTCGCGATAAACAACATTTGGGCATCCCTATTATCTCAAAGGCGTTTTCATTGAATAAACCCGATGACTTCAGATTTTCATGTAATGGTCAAAGTCACTGATATCCCTATTTATGTTTGGTTTCTGGTAACAACGACGATACACGTACATGTAAAGGCAAAATTCAGTTCTTAAATGTGAGAAGATTCCAGAATAGACCACTGACCAAATGTCGAATTGACCTTGTTATATATAGATGTCTGGCTGTGATTCGTCCTTGTTGAAATATATATGGCTTAGTCAACTCATTAAAGTTAACACAGTTTGGTTTAGGGAGTAGAGAAAAAGTATCTTGTAAGAAATCGTGTTTATTAAAATGAAATATGAAAGTGTGAAAAAGGATTAGGTCACGTAACTTGCAGTAATTGGGGACTTCGTCCTCTTCATCACAACATATTAGCTAGTTCAATGGAATCTAATTAAAGACAATATTTCTAAAAAGAAGATACCAGAATAGAGTTTATCTGTAGCGGATGGAAATAAGAATGACTATATCCAAGTATGATTCAGTTCGTTATTGTCACAAATATAGACTGCGTATAAATGAACTAGAACACGTTGAATCACATAGTCGGTTTTGGACATTATTTCTGCTGCACGTTTTATTTTTGATAACAAATAAAACAAAACAGACACAAAAATAAAAAGGAGATACGCCATTATCTGTCAAATAAACTTTGTATTTGAAACATTTGATTTTGCAAAGAGTTCACCTGTACCTATTATAGCAAAAGATACATTTGTTTTTTTAACAGTTGACTCTCAAAATAGTTCACTTGTACCTATTATAGCAAAGTGCTACGTTTGTCTTTTTTACATGATGAGAAATTGTAACAGATTAAGTTAATAAAGAATCTTGAATCTTCAACCTTGATGGATAAATAGACCGATGCAATATGTTTTAAGTAGTTACAAACTGCATCGACTTTCTCTACATTCTGTTATACTATCCAATGAACACGTTCACAAACATCCCCTATAGTTCAATTAGAAGCAAATTGTTAAGTGTTGAACAAATTAAAAAGAGATAGTTTTCAAATGCAACAACATTCCTGTCACGTTACTGTCATTTGTTTTTTTGATTTATTAATCGGTCTTTACATAAAATGACTGATATGGGTTTACGTTTTTCGAAAACAATTGTATTGCACTGAACAACTATAACAACGAGTATTTGCAATG